>CM031241.1:220926244-221162172 GCA_018340775.1 Taxus wallichiana var. yunnanensis
AAATTTCTTTCATCTTATTAATCATGGTGTTTGATTAGCATCTGTGTTCTTGGCTTGGCATGATCTAATTATCATTTTTTTCTAGTATCATAGCAGAGATTGATATTAACATTCATTTTTGTATATTCATATATTCGGTATTTGTTCATACTTTTTTTCTCCGTGCGTTTTTATGCAAAACAAAGCCTTCCATTGGATTTGGAAGGTGGAAAAACCCTAAGATCGATTGTAAGCTTGACCATTTTTTAAGGTATCTATTTTTGGGTTTTTTTACTACGAGAGGCGTGGATGGTTCATCTTAGAATCGTGCATCAATTAGAGAAAACCCATAAAATCAATTTCTAGGTTTTTTCAATTTTTTCAAGATTCGAACTAGGTTTTTTTACGTGCTGCAATATTCTTGGTCGGTGTGGAGCAGGCTGTTTTTGGAAGGATGTTTCTTTTTTTTGGCGGGGGTATGCGAGACACCCATTAAAATCCTTAGCCTTGGTCATATGGTATGGTTGTATGAGGGCTTAAAGCTTGTGATTCCTACTAGTAGGTGCTTAACTCCAACCCCATTTCATTTTATTTGTGTGGTGACGATGAGAATTTTATTTTTTTAGTGGCACTAAAATAAATAGCGAGCATAAACTTATAAAGCTTGTATATTTTGATTGGTAACTCGGATTTGAGTGCCATTTTTACAAAATTGCCTATTTATTCATGCTCTTTCCATTGGAAATATTTATTTTGAGAATAATACTATAATTATAAAGTGCCATATTGTAACACACACTCATTATAAAGTGAAAAAATATGGGGAGGCTCTTGTTGCCTTACTTGGTTCTTGCATTTCTTTTAGTGATTTTTTTAGAATGATATCTACTTGTACGCATTAGATCATGTTGAGCCATTAACAAAAATAATTACCACACATGGAAACCAAGAATGGAAACAATAATTAAGCGGAAAGGATTATGGACTTTAACTTCTTGAGCATAACCAATGTTCACTTTAGAGAATATGAGAAATTTCGATACAGTGCAAATTTGATGAGTGTATGGGTTTGAATGTAAGTGATAGGTATTTTGTTTCATTTGGAAAAATGTGACTCTCCTTACAAAATATGGGAGAAATTGGAGGGTTTATTTAGTAAAGTGGATCACATGAGAGCCATGCAACTTGAAATTGAGATCACCTCTCTTAATCCTAAATATTTTCCATCAATTATAGACTATCTTACCAAGTTCAAGCATTTTTGACACAATTGAAGGGGAGTGGAAGAGATAAGAAAGATGAAGAGTATGTTTACTTAATTCTATCCAAGTTGAGAGGACCATTCCAAATCTTTTCTTCTACCTTTTTCTCTAGTATGGATGCCTTAGGTGACACATTCAAAATGCCTGACTTAGAAACATTTTGTGAAAGACTTACTAGGGAAGAATCCAAATTGTCTAACCTTGATTCTTCCACCTCTCAAAAGGCATTAGTTTCATATAATCCTAAGGGTAAGGGAAAACCAAAAATTAAAACCAAATCCACCCCTTCTCCATCTCAAAGTGCTCCTAAACCCAAAGAAAACAACTCTAAACCCAAGGAGTCTTCTAAATCCAAGAATAAGTCTAGCCTTTCATGCTCTTTTTGTGGGGGTAGTGGTCATGAAGAACATAGGTGTTATAAGAAAATGCAAGCCTTAGAGGATGCAATCAAAAAAACAAAATTTCTATCTCCATTCCACATCCTTCTAATCAGTATGGAAAATCACTTAATGTTGTTGGGAGATCTCAATCACCACTTACTGAGTTGGGTTATATATTCTTGTGCTTTTAATCACATGACTTCTTCCAAGGAGTCCTTTTTTCTCTAGGTTTGAGTTCTACTTCCAAAATTGAGGTTGGAGATTCTTCCTTTATTTTAGTTGAGGGAAAATGTGATATACACCTTTATGGTAGTAGTATCCAAGAAGCATTGTATGTTCCTAACATCACCATAAATTTACTTTCTATATATCAAATTTTTCATTCTGGTCAAGGAAAAACAATGAATTTTACACCACATGGAGTCAGAATCACGAACTTTGTTGGAGCCTCATTCACTTCTTGCTCAAGGTATTGTTGATCATATTTCTATACTATATAACTTTGAGGGTTTTGATGACACTTTCTCTATAGGGACAAGATTGGTTTCTCATGCAGATTTAGAGAGTAAGCTTTGACATGAAAGATTTAGACATATCAATTACATATATTTGAAGGATTTGAGCACTAATGGTATGGTAGATGGTCTTCCTAGAGTTTCTTGTCTTGAGGGAATTTGTCATGGTTGTGCATTAGGGAAACAACACCAAGATCCTTTTCCTAATAATTTGTCTAAGAGATATTGTTCACCACTTGAGATTGTGCATAGTGACTTGATGGTTTTCCTACCCCCTTTTCAATGAGCTAAGTATGCACTTACATTTATTAATAATTTCTTGAGGCATACTTGGGTTTATTATTTTCTCAAGTACAAAAGTGATTTTTTCACACTTCAAATTCTTCAAGGCTTTGGTAGAGAAACAATCTTCTAGTTATATAAAGAACCTTCACTATTGATAATGGGAAGGAGTACTTCAGCAATGATTTTCTAAATTTTTGGAAACTCATGGCATTATTTACCAGCATTTTTTTCTCATCCTCCACAAAAAAATGGCTTAGTAAAAACAAAATAATAGAAATTTGAAGGAAATGGCTAACTATATGATGCATTCTAGATATTTACCTCATATCTATTTTGGGCGAAGTAGTTAATTGTGCTAACTACATTTAGAATAGTACACCACACAAAGCGCTTGAGCATTTGAATCCAAAGGAAGGTTGGTCCAACACTAAGCCAAATGTCTCATTTTTTCAAGTATTTTGGAGCCATGCTTGGGCCTTTGTGACAAAGAAGAAAAGGAAAGCCTTGGATAAGAAGAGTAAACCCTTGATCTTGGTAGGGTATTATGAGGACATGAGAGCTTATCAAATTTTAGATCCTAATACTCATGAGGTTCTTTTTCGAACACATGTTCAATTTGATGAGTGCTTCACTCCTCATGATTCTTCATATTCTTCCATGCCTACTTCTTCTTCTTTATCTCATCTTGAGGATCCTTTCTTTGAGGAGGTTAATGAGGAGGTTATATATGTTGTTGAGGATCATCGACACTAAAATTTTCCTCCGTAATTTCTATTTCATTAATCTATGATGTTGTTAAGTATAATTAGTAGTAGCATACGATGAGAGATAACGGTGCCGATCGATGCATAAAGCCGATAATGTGAGTACGGTAATAGTCAAAGTCTGATAGGAATGTTGTAAAAAGTAAATATTTGTAAAATAAGTGGTCCATAATGTTAAAATGTCAAAGTTTGGGTAATTAAGAAGTAGGGTCTACGTGATTAGGAATTAGAAATATTATATTGGTAATAAGGACAAGGAGTGAGGTCATAAATATTTTGTGTATTTTATTTGTAAAAGTCTAAAAATGTGGAACCCATGTAAAATGATAAGGTTTATCTTATCTTAAGAGATAAGCTTACATGTACAGATAAGAGTTAAGGTATGGAATATGATTCGTCAGAGTGGATTTCTTATCCTATCTTAGAGATAAGATGGATAAGCCTGGAAGTTCTATAAATAGAGAGGCTAACCCCCTCATTTAGCATAGAAAGAAGTAGTGAGAAATATTGTAGGAAGTGTACGAAGGAAGCCATCAGTTAAAGGTGTGTTGAAGAAGCCATCAAGAGGCGTAATTGTAAAGTTTCTCCCATAGTCTTGTTGAAGTACCTCATGGGTGAGATTGTAACAATTTCATGTTAATATTATTATTTCCTTTGATATTTCTGATTTGTCATCATTAGTCTTATCATAGTCACCATGGTATTCTTGTGTTATGTTTTGTTCTGTTTCAGTTACATCCACCAAACTAAAGGTCAAAATTTCATTAGTAAATAATCATAGCACGAGTTCCCGGTGAAGAATTATCATAGTCTTGGATTGAAGATGAAATTGATCCTATTCCCATGAATGTTTTCACTATGCCTAAGTGGGCTCATCTTACAGTTTCTAATGTAGCACCTTTCATATAGAATCTTCCACCCACTAGACATCATCATGTACATTCTACAAGTTATGGACTTTTGTGTCGAGTAGTTTACGAGGATCCACAATCTTTTTCAAAGGCTCATGGGATATAGGAGTGGGATGATGTGATGGCGGTTGAGTATTCTTCTTTGATGAAAATCATACTTGGAATTTGGTATCTCTTCCTAAAGGAAGAAATATGGTTAGGTTTAAGTGGGTATATCTTAACCAAATATATAGCTAATGGGTCCATTGACAAGTATAAGGCTCATTTTGTTGAAAAGGGGTTTTCACAAGTTGAAGGTATTTAGTACTCGAGAAATTTTCCCCATTTCCAAAATGGATTATGTACGCCTTATACTTGATATTTCTGCATCATAGGGGTGGCCCATATACTAGATGGATGTGAAGAGTGCCTTCTTACATGGATATTTACAAGAGGAAATATACATGGAGCAACCAGTAGATTTGTTCAGATTCTTCTCTCATTTGTAGGCTCCGAAGGTCTCTCTATGGTCTCAAACAAGCCCCTCGGGCTTGGTATGCGAAGATGAATTATTTTCTTCTATATACTAGTTTTGTTAAATGTAGCCACTCTAATTATACAATATATCTACACCATGTTGGTGAGGATATTGTGATACTTGTCTTGTATGTTGATGATGCATTACTTCTTTGGAATTTCTTCTTCACACATTCGGACTATTCGAGGGCTCTTTTTACATAATTTGACATGACAGATCTTGGGTTATTGCATTATTTTCTTGGTTTGCAGATTTCTTAGACGGATGTAGGGATTCATTTGAGTCGGGAAAAGTACACCCATGATCTTATTTAGGGATTTGATATGGCTTATTGCAAGCCAAATCCATCTCCTTTTCTAGTCTGGGTTACTCTTACTTCCACATGTACCACACCACTTTGTGATCTGCGTTGTATAGGCAATTGGTTGGGAGTCTCATGTACTTGACCCATAATTTCCACTGATATTTCATTTGCAGTGGGGCTTATCTCGGTTGCACATTCATAGTAGTCACCGACATGATACTAAAAATATTTTGTGCTATTTGAAGGGCACTTCCCACATTGGCCTATACTACTCTAGTTGTTCTACTTAGTTGGTTGGGTATATAGATTCAGATTAGGCAAGTTCTATTGATGACAGGAGTTCCACTTCGGATATATTTTTTTGTCTTGGTTCTTCTCTTGTTGTTTGGGAATGTAAAAATTAATAGGCTATTGCACTTTCATCTTTAGAGGAAGAGTAGAGGGAAGCGATTATAGCGAGTCAATGATTCTTTGGCTTTGATAGTTATTGATAGATTTTGGATTCCCATAGGATTCACAACGTACTTTGGTGTAACAACCAAAGTGTGATTCACATTTCTTGCAACCGTTGAGCACTAGTAGACCAAGCATATTGAGATACACATCAACTTCATTCATTGGCACATTTATGATGGATTTCTTTGCTTGGAGTACATTCGACTCAATAGCGAGTTGCGAGACATATTTTCAAATTCTTTTGCATCACCTTGATACCTTGAGTTGCATGGAATTCTTGGGGTTTTAGAAGGTTTTATTGGGGGTGTTCATGAGAACATCTTCCTTCTTCTTCTTTCTCTTTCCTTCTAGTAGGATTCTTTCCTTCTTTTAGTTCAAGATTTATTCATAGGTATATTGTACATGAGTAACTCATCGGAGCCTATTTGTTGGGACTCATCCTATGGACATGCCACTTCTATTTTGGCCCCTATCTTCACTTGAGGTGGGTGTCGGGTAGGTATTTACCTTAGCTCATGTTCACCTAGGTACTTTATTTACCTTTATTATATTTATCCTCACCCACGATGTGTGTGGATATTTCTTTTATCTTATTTAGATATTAGGAGACATTATCTAGTTGTTAGGTATAGTTCCTTCCTTGATCTACCGTATTAAATAGTTCTTTCCTTGATCTATGGTATTGACTATTTCTTAGATTGTTATTCCTTGCCTATATAGGAAGGCCCATTCTCATTGTATTTCATTGAGTTCCATAATAATATATGATATTTCACGATCATTTTTTGTAAAGGTTTATGTAAAGTTATTCTGCGAATTGCTTTCATCTTATTGATTGTGGTGTTTGATTAGCATTTGTGTTATTTTCTTGGAACGATATGGTTATCATTCCTTTTAGTTATCCTAAAACCTAGGATCACATTCCCGAGTTAGCCCTTACGCTCGGTCTTTCATTCTAAAATGGACAAGCACATCCAAATTTTTCTTATTCACCCTGCAAAAAACTAATCACCCTCAAGAACCACCACCTATGCATAGTTTCCTTTACCTTTTTGTCGGGAAATTTATAATACCTTCTTGCCCACCAAGTAAATCAACCGTACGTAAAATACCACATCTCACATAACCCCGAGAGAAATCAATGTCCAGTTATATTTGAACCAGAAGGATGATATGCTACCATCTTGGATAATGTGTTACAAGAGTCACTCATCATGTTACCACCCCCTAAACTTTCAAACCATCGAGGTGGAAGCATGCTTTGTATGATTTTGATTATTTTTGCAATTACCATAGAACACGAGCTCATACCATAGAAGATTGTAAAGCCTTTCAAAAAAAGATTCGAGAAGATTGGTAGTTTGATATTCCTTCCTCTCTCTAGCATTAGCATCAACACCAGCGCAATTGAATGAATCTACCCCGAGACATCTAACCACAAAGTCAACGTTATTCATATTACCACCCATTCGTAAAATTATGGCAACCAACCTCACGGATCCAAGCAATATAAGTACTCTATTACTATATCCCCATTTCTAGAATCATCAACACCACTTTAGTAAACCTAAAGTATCGAGTATCATCGACTCAAGGGCCTAGGAAATCATCATCATCTAAAGTCAAGGTTTTAGTAAAACCAGTAGCTCTTCCCCTCACCACATTATAGAAAGTGGCTATTAAACAATTACATCAATCTCTATCAAAATTTCACTCTATGAGCTCATCTAGACATCACCAACTTACAAACAAGCCATGTTGGAAGCACTCCAATCCATTACTATCATAGCTAATGATCCAACTTCTTTCACAAAATTTGTAGGTGCTCTAAAATCATCTACCACTATTTCATTCGAACCATCTAAGATACCTACTCTTAGACCCAAAGATCATGACTTACCACTTTTCATTATTGTTCAAATCAATGATATCTCTATCAAAAGAGTCATGATTGATAGCGGTGTTGCCATCAACATTATATCTTCCCTTGCTTTTGAACAACTTAAGTTTCCTAACATGGTCATTTCTCAAACCCATGTCTTGCTCTGCTCCTTTAATGACACAATCGCACCCATGTTAGGCATCATAATTTTACCACTTAGGATAGGTGTCAAACCACTGAAAACTCTTCTACATTATAGAAGGTGAGTTCCAATACAATATGTTATTAGGCCATCCGTGGATACACACATGCATTGTGTTACCTCCACTCTCCATCGTTGTCTTAAGTATGAAGATGAAGGGAAAAATCAAACTATCCCTGTTGACCCAAATCCATTCGCTGACTATTATATGATGTACCATCCAAATGACATGTTAGTACCTATAACCATATCGGCATCCTTTGATCGATCTTCCATGAGTAGATCAATCCCTTATTCTAAACCTGCTAGATGATTCCTCATCCTTGAGGCCATTAAACACCTTACCCTCGAGGAATATCATCTCCTCATGTTTAACTTCATTCCTTCACCAAAAAAATATGGTCACCCCAACATGCAACCCATGTACAACCCTAACGTAGGGGATGTTATCTCCTATGGACCGGCATATCTTAAAATAAACCTTTTTATAGAAGATTTGATAATCCACCATCCAATGTGATTGAGTCACATCATGCAAGATTATCTAAATCAAGTTTTAAATCCCTTGATAATCCCAAATTTTCCCATGTGTATCTTCATCACTTCTGTGGAGAGGCTTTAGCCTTGGACATTATGAACAAGGGGAACATGACCAACCTGTCTTATCCACTCTCAAACCATATGAGAAGAATGTTTTAGGTTATAGAAACCCACTCCATAAGTGGTGACAGACCGTTACATGTGAACAAGAGATTCCTGTTCCATAACTTCAGAATTATCATCTACCAATCTTGAGGATCTCATGAATATAGATGATACTATACCTATACCACCCAAAAAAATTATCAATACTATATCTTTGGGACCATTCACTTATCAATCAAGACACTCCATCAAATCATTTCCACTTGTCCTATTAGAGATGATTGAAGAAGATTCACCCACAATAAATATCCTTCGCTTTTAGGATGACCGAGATATCCTTTGATGAAGAGTTTTCCTTCAGAAATCCCTACCATAAAACATCCACTCTTCTCAATGAATCCACACTCGATATTAATCTAGGAACCTCGTAGGATCCCCATATAGTCAAATTCGGTCAAAGTCTGGATCCACAAGAATTACATGACTTCATAACATTTCTAATAAAATATTACCAAGCCTTCTCCTAGTCATATAGTGACATGCCTAGGATCGACCCCAACATTGTTGTACATAACATAGTCACATATCCAATGTTAAACCTATCAAACAAAAACTCCACAATGCACCCTCATATAGCTTTCCTTGTTAAAAAATAATCGGAATGTATTTTAACCACAAATTTCATCATACCCATTGATTATCCGCAATGGGTCTCCAACATTGTCCCCGTAACTAAGGCCTTGGGAAAAATTTGCATTTGCACATATTTCAGGGATCTCAACCTCACCTTCCCGAAGGATGATTTTCCTCTTCCAAACATAGATCAGCTCATCGACTTAACCTCCGGCCATGAAATGCTATCCCTCATGGATGGTTTTTTTGGTTATAATCAAATCATCATTGCACCTGATGATCAACACAAAACATATTTTATCACCCCTTGGGGAACCATTTTGTTATCGTGTCATGCCCTTTGGACTTAAAATGCTAGGGCAACGTATAAACATGCCATGACATACATCTTCCATGACCTTATCCATAAAATTGTTGAGGATTACATTGACGACCTCCTTGGAAAGTCTAAATCTCGGAAAAACCATCTCAAAGTCCTTGAATCAATTTTCACCACCTTATTCAATTTTTCCTCCGTCTCAATCCTACAAAATGTTTTTTGGTGTTCTTACTCTGAAAAATTTTAGGGTTTATCATATCTATCCATGGAATTGAATTCGACCCCACAAAAGTTAGGGAAATCATCAAAATTCCTCCACCCACTAATCTTAAGAAACTACGTAGCCTTCAAGGAAAATTTTATTCCATTCTCGCTTTATATCACAACTCTATGATCATTGCCAACCCTTTCATCACTTTACTGCTTTGTAAATATGTTGAGTTATATTAGGACTTAGATTTTAATGAGGTTTGATCAAATTAAACAATATATTTTATCACCACCTTTCCTCACTCCACCATGCGAGGGGGAGAGCCATGTTACTTATACATATCCACTTTTGAGCATGCCCAGAGCCTTTCTTTCCCACCATGATAATCAAGGTCATGAGCAGGCCATATATTACATTAGTCACACACTTCATGAATATGACACATTATACAGGCTAAAAAACTATGTTGCACATTGTATTTTAGCCACCTCCAAGTTATGACACTATATTTTAAACCATAAAACATACATTGTCACTAGTTTTAACCCGCTCAAATCCATACATGCCAAACCATATCATAATGATCACATAACCCGATGGCTCATGCTAATGACTAAATTTGACTTGGAAATTATACCACAAAATTCCATTAAAGGTCAGGCCATTGTTGATCAACTCGTTGAAGCACCTCTTCCAGATAACAAACCACCTCATGAATACTTTCCCGATGAATCCATTAATAACATTGATGAATCAGATGATTGTCATCATATTTTGTCCCTATCAAAATGACCCTCTTCTTTGATGGTGCTAAATGCCAAGAAGGCGGAGGAGTTGGCATTGTCATCATACCACCTTAGGATATTCCCATTCCATTATCATTCAAACTCAATTTTGAGTGTACTAATAACATGGCAGAATACGAAGCTTTAATCATGGGTTTGCAAACCGCCATTCTCTTAGGTGTCCAAGACTTGGAAATCTATGAAGATTCACAACTTGTCATCAGCCAAGTCAAAGGGGAATTCCAATGTAAAAATGAAATAATTCAAAAATATAAAGTTGTTGCTGATTTTCTCCTTGGCGTATTCAACCATTATACCATTCAATCCATCCCACGATCCTCTAATAGGTTCGCAGACACTATGGCTTCCTTAGGATCCCTTGTGCCTTTTGAAATAGAGAAATCAAAGGATAAAACTAAGATTTCTGTAGTCATCCAACGCTAGATCATCCTTCACATAAAAATGAGCTACCTTCCATCCACAACATCAATACAAATTCATCAGACTATGGTACACTCAAATATTTGACTACCTCACATAAATCCAAAGTCTCCCCGGACCTATTACAAGGCACCAAATGCTCTTTTCTTCAACATGTCACTCACTTCATTATCATAGGAGGTATCCTTTATAAACATAGCTTTGATGGTATACTATTACGTTGTCTTAAATCACATGAATCAATTAAAGCAATTGAAGAAGTCCACATGATAGTATTTGTGGTGGTCATTTTAGTGGCAATGTTATCGCCAAACGTATCATACGGCTAGGGTACTACTGGACTACAATCACCAAATATTGTTGTACGTACGTAAAGAAGTGTGTCAAATTTCAACTCCATTATGATCTCATCCACATTCCTAGTCAAACATTACAACCTGCTCAAGACTTATGGCCTTTCTCTCAATGGGGATTAGACCTCATTGGTGTAATCAATCCAAAATCATCTCAACAACATCATTCAATTATCACCGCAACTCGAATACTTCACTAAATGGGTTGAATTTATTCCTTTGACCTCGAAAAAATCTAGGCCTATCGTTAACTTCATATATCAAAATATCATTTGTCATTTTGGTATCCCACATAAGCTTGTCACAGATAATGGAAAATCCTTCAAAAATAAGGAGGTTAAGAAGTTCTGTAATACATTCAACATTAAACTAAGCTTCTCATCACCATACTATCCCCAAGAAAATGGATAGGTGAAGCTTCCAACAAAACACTAAACAAAATCCTTATGAAAATCGTAAATGACATGCAAGGGAGGATTGACACACTTAGATCTCATTCACTCTGGGGCTTATCAAATAGTATTCATATGCCTACCGGCACTACACCCTACTCACTCATTTATGGCTCTAAAGCCATCATACCCCTAGAAATTCAAATTCCATCACTCTATGTATCTCTAAAATACTTCATCCTTGATGAAGAGTATCGCCAAAATCATCTAGCACAACTTGAGTTATTAGATGAAAAACATCTAAAAGCTCTTGAACATCACCAGGTTTATCAACAACACATTAATAGAGCATACAACAAACATATCAAGGAGCATGATTTTAAAATCGGTGACCTTGTGCTTAAGGAAATTCAAAATGTAACTACATTAGAACGGAGTAAACATGGAAAGTTTTCCCCAACTAGATTGTTCCATATATTATCACTCATAAGTATGGGTTAGGATCATATCATCTCACTTCTCTTGAAGGGGAACCTAAGGTAAACCTATAAATTCTTTGCACTTGTGGCCTTTCTACTGTTAAATGATTGATTATCATGACAATTGTTTCAATCAGTGTTTCCCATTTATTTGAAGCTCAAAATCCATTCCATCATTTTTATCACTATTAGATGGGGCATATGGATGTAGGTCTCCTATAAAATCATCCCCTCCTCAACAAATGGTTTATTAGGGTCTTTCCCTCAGCACAAGCAAAAGCAAAGTATACACGTGTGGATGATTCTTGCTAAAAGTAAAAGGGAGATAGACTGATCCCTCGAAGGACAACTATTCAAATATTATTGTCAAAAACAAAAAGAAAATTAGACCAATCCCTCAAAGGATGGCTACCTAAAAAATCATGGACCAATCCCATGAAGGACGGCCATTTAATTCAATCCAAAATGTAGACCATACCCTCGAAGGATGGCTACTTATATAAGGCTTCCCGCATTGATCAACCTTCAAAATACAAAGCATCTAGGAAAGCTTCTCACCTTGATCAACTTTCCCATGAGAAAACTTCTCACATTGATCAGTTTGCTTCAACAAAATCCTATTATAAAATTTGGGCATTGATTCCTTATAAACTCATCAAAAAGGATAACCTTCCTCCCTACAAAGGCATACATCCATACGCTTTTTTGTTCCTATTATTGTCACAAAACATTTTTTTTTTCAAAATCCATTAACTTGAATAAACTATCCAATGATAGTCTTATTTAACATTTTGAAAGGCTACAAGTGCAAATGTTATCAAGACCCCTAATATGTGCTAAGAAACTCAGTGGGGTGTTCTTTCCACTTTTTACTTCATTATTATTATTTTGGTTACATTTTAGATTTAAACATGGTCACATTTATTCCAAATCATAATCAAAAATCATGAAACATGTACCCAACACATATAGATATCAAGAAAAATCATGAAACATATACCCAACACATATAGATATCAAGAGAAATCAAGAAACAAATATACATCATCATCATCATCATAAATAGAATCTTGTGTACAAATGATCATATAATCCATAAGGAATCAAAAGAGCTTTTATAGCCTATCCATACAAAGTCAACATCACTATAAATATATCAAAATCTCATCAATGTCTCATATAATAATGGGATTCCATGAGCCTACATAGTAAAATCTACATCTCCTAATATGGTACTAACCCGCCTCTCTCCTCTCGAGGCGGCATGCCCCCTCCTGCACCACCTCATGCATCACCTCCTCCTATGTCCGGCCTCTAAGGTGGATGACCTACGCTCACGCATTATCGCTGTGTCTCACCGCATCTGTCATGCACACCACCACAGGTGGATAAGTAATCATCGTAGAGAATGGCATCATGGTACTTCTTCACCACCATGTCTGCATAATAATCACGCTTTTTGTGCACGTCTCATAATGGCCACATAAATCATGCCATGACGTCTACAGATGCCCCTCTCTGTCGGACCACATGGTGACAACTCTTCACTAGATATATGGAAGGCCTAGTAATCCCCAAGGCCTTCCTCAATGTATCTCTCTAACTCTTGTACATTGTCCCTATCGCTAGAGACAAGTACAAGATGAGCCATCACGCTCGTAAGCCATCACACTCGGCGATGAGCATGTCTTAGATGCCAATAAGATCATATCTCTCATATCGAGTGGCATCCCTCTCGGTACCGTCATGCTACCACTACTTCATCTGCACCATCATCTCCCTCTTCTCTCCTCCTCTACCTCGGGCTCCTCTCTCCTCCCTCTGCCCAATCACGCACATGTCGAATGCTACCCATGCAGCCCTCTCTTGCCCTTGGTCCTCTCAAAGGCTCTCAAAGAACAAGCCCACCATGCACTAAAATCAATAGAACCCCTATGTCATCAAGGGGAACCAAGTCACCATCCTCATCAAGAATGTAGCCCCACTGATCAGTAGATAGAAAGTCCTACCACATGGCTCAGGCGAGGTCTCTAATATCCCTCCTCCCGCAGAGCCAAACCGGATCCTTGGTATATACTAAATCAAGCCAAACTACTACCCATGATCTCGACTTGAATCTCATTAGCTCTTCCTCCCTAGCTCTCCACCCTACACCCACACATCCTGTTGTAAACTCTGTGTAAATCCTGTGGGAACTTAGGCCAATCAGGGAATCCAACATATGGTCATCAATAACATCTCCAACCTGACAACACTAATATCATGTCTTGATAGTGGGTAAGCCCTTTGCCTTCTGGCCCTCCCAAGACTATAGCAATCCACCTCATAAAACATGGGAGCCTCACATCAAGAGAACTTGAAATCCCAGTGGGAGAGCAATAGCAATATACTCATGGGACCAACACTGTAACAAAAAAACCAACATCAATGTCATATCTCTTATGGGTTGTCCAAGCCCACAACTCTCTGTATGTCTGAGTAAGTAAAGTGGGGGCCCACTCGAATACAATATGATGCTCCATCATCTCTATAACTACCCCTATCATCATCCATGGGAACCTCCCCCCTCTTGAATCTGGAAAGGAAAAAAAAGAAATACCCATCATCATCATGGTCATCTGAGGACAACCATCTCTCCTAGTGTCATACAAATTGGGTAATCAAAGATCCCTAGGATGAATATCATACACCCTGAGAGTCATCCCCATACAATCTCTGCATGGTATCATCCCTCTCTGTATCTAAAATGTAATAAATGGGTTGTCACCTAACCGAAACCTCATGATCCATGAACATCCTCTAAAGTAATGCTCATCTCTCCAAACGGGTAACCAAAAAGTGTTGGTGAAGGTATTCCACCTCTCAAGCACAACAAAGAATGAGACCGCGACATCTCATGAATCCACCTGTAATACCTCATCCCCCAAAACCCACTTCCTCTAAGTGCTCTCAATCATCATCGCCAAATCCTCCCGACCTCATCTAACATTAAGGGAATGTGGTCTCTTATAGTAAGCTTTCCATCCACTACAAAGCACAAACACACAAAACAAAGCATTAGTATCATCATGGTGATACAATCAACAAAGCAAATCATTATATAATTATAACAGTTAAGAAAATCATTATAAAACACAAAACTTTTAATAAACACTTGAATCGCTAACAATTTACATGAATCATCAACAATTCAATGATTCACATGAATCATCGAGATTCATTGAATCACCAATGATACACATGAATCCTCACAAATCATCAATGATCATAAATTGCATCAATGATTATATTAAGCGCTCAAACCACCCTCGAAAAACATCTAAATTATCAAAAAATTACAACAAAACTAAACAAGTTTGAAGTTTTGAATTTACCTCTTCTACTGCACGGGCTTCCTCTTCCTGCTCACTAGTTTCCATCTCCTCGATCAATCACTTAAAACACTTTGCTCATAAAAGATTTTTTTACAAGTAGTTTTAAAAACACAATAATAATAAAAAATGCAAAATGGTGGGTTATATATAACTCATTTTCCACGCAAGACAATCACTGCGATTGGCTCAATCGCTAGTGATTGACCCTAATCGCTAGTGATTACATGGGTATGGATCCTCATCCACATTTTCCTACAAAAACACACCATTTTTAAATTTCTACACAAGTGTGCCATGTTTTCAAAGGACTTTAGCCTTCAAACCCTTAAACAAACCAAACACATTCAAAATTTGGGAATTACCATTCGTCTATGGGAGATGAGCCATTTGGCCCCCATCACTTGGTTCTTCCCCACTTCTCAAAACACTACCTAGTGAGAATCATACGTCCACAAGTGTTGAGCCCTTTGCCACCCTAACAATTGATTCCCCAACATTTCATCTTACACCCTCTCCATTGGGGCAAGCCCTTTTGAAATAAAAACACACTGGTGCTCGTTGTATTGCGCTACAGTGAATTCACCCATGATGACACAACTATTCCAAATTGTTTTTGTCTAGCAATTTGTCGAAAAAATCGCTAGACAAAAAGGGGAAAATGTAGACACCAAAATATACACCCCCCCTCAAGCCCAAACATACTCATAACCAAAGACGACTCATTTGCAACATCCCGCTATCTCACCCTTTTTAATTAATTAATTCATTTACGACCCATCATATCTCTAAGATCTAAAATGATTATTTAATTAAAATGAATAAATCACCTAATTATCTCCTCACACCTCACCCTCCCACCTCATCAAGTTAACTTGGACACCTCACTAACTACCCAAACCGCTTCTAAAACCACTTCCTAAAAATCACTAACATATTCCCTAACTAACTAGCCTTTTAACTAGCCAAATCATCCAAAAAGCAAGTCCTCTCATCCTAAAAACTTAGTTCATGCTTTTTTAACCATCCCCATCCTCATCACTTCAAAATCCATCATTTTGAGTTGAAAATGGAAGGAAATCATTTGATTTTCTAACCAAACTAGATTTCCCCGAAATCGTCGATGATTTGCCCGATCATCGGCGATTTATATATACTTGTTTTATAGACCTCATTTGGACACTAATTCTGAAGCTCCACATGTGTACTTTGTGACAATCTTAATCCATCAAGCACTCAGGCATCTCATAATGACATCACCTAACATCACGCTACTCAACGAACGTTAGATTCATCGTCATATTACTCGTTTTCGTCCTCCAGCCACCTTCTTCCGCTCTTCCATCCACCAACACATTCTGTAAGGTAAATCATTCATTTTGATTTATTTTAGACACTAGAAATATGTGTATTCTTGTTTTTATATCATTGATATGATTAATAGCCTTTTTTTTGTCAAATAATGATCTAATTCATTAGTTTAGACTCTATTTTTTTAATTGCTCGTTTTCATAAGTAATCACCGATGATTACCTCATCGCCATGATTTCTCTTAATCGCTAGTGATTTCTGTATTTTAATGATTTTCATCATTTTTTGCTAAAAAATTAACTAAAATGCATTTTTTCTTGTTATCTACTAATCCTCTATCTAGCATGATGACTTTAGATGGATTTAGGAGGATCTAACTTTCCCACAACTGACTCTTTTCCTGTTATTCACCATCCATTGTATTGGGAGAAATAAAACTTGATTCATGACTTGCTTCATGACCTCAAACTTATGTGCGATCCAAGCCACTTCATTTGATCACTTAGAGGCCATTTTTTCTGCGACACAATGCATTCGGAAGCCACTAATGCCTTTTGGGAGGCATATGATGAAGCACTAAGGCTCTAGGAGGATCTCATTCAATACGAATGCCAATACAAGACCGGCCTTGAAGACTTGGAGGAAGACTACCATACTACCTTAGAATTTGATTCAAACAGCCACATTAGTGTCTCCAACACCGAATCCACATTCTCCCACCTGTATGACACTTAGGAAGAAGATTTTGACTTCTTCATTGAAGACTACATCTTTGTTCCCGATTCTAACTTCATTGAGGAAGAGGAGGACATTGTTGGTTCCATAGCTTCTAATACATCTGAGAATCTCTATACATATCAAGAATCTAATTTATGGATGTAAATCATAAATCCATGTTAATCATATATGTACCTAACTAAATAAGTGATAATCACATTTTATTATATCTTAATGCAAACAAGATGTAATCAACAAGCGTGTGGGTACACCAGATACCTACCATAATGAGGTCAAGCTTGGTCATTTACCTCTTGAATTCATCAAGACAACCAAGGTAAAAAATATGCTAGACATTGTACTTGAGGTGCTAAGAAAGAGAAAATTATACGGAAAACTATCCAAGTGTTCCTTTTATGGAACTGAGGTACAATACTTGGGATATGTAATAAATAAGGATGAAATATCATTTTATCCCTCAAATATATCATCCATAATTGAATGGCCAGCACCCAAGAACGTACATGAACTTAGAAGCTTCATGGGACTAGTTGGTTACTATAGAAAATTTGTAAAGGACTTCTCAAGGGTTGCTGCCCCAATAACTTCATTGCTAAAGAAAGATAAAAAGTTCTTATGGAGTAAAAATTGTGAGGCTGAATTTAAATCATTGAAGGAACGGCTAACTTCATCCCCTATTTTGACTTTCCCACATCCAAACAGGAGTTTTACTATGGTAACAGATGCTTCTTGGGAAGGAATAGGTGGTGTAATGCTACAAAATAATCATGTGATAGCATATGAAAGTAGGAAGCTTAAGGTGCATGAGAAAAATTATGCACCATATGATTTAGAGCTTACTGCAATAGTACATGCACTACAATATTGGATACATTACCTCTTAGGGAAGCCCTTTGAGTTAAAGAATGGTCATCTTGGGCTGAAATATATATTCACTCAACCTAACTTAAATGCAAGGTAGCAAAGATGGTTGGAGTTCTTATCTCAATATGAATTTGACATCAGCTACATAAAAGGGAATTGAAATAGATTAGAAGATGCACTAAGTTATATTAAATATATTTCTACACTTGTGACATTGAGGACTCAATTTTAGAATGGGGTCGAGATACATTAATGAAGTATCCGTACTTTTGGTAGGTAAAAACATCACTTGTTATGAATCCAAAGGAAATGAGGTACAAAGGATTTCGGTTAGATGGTGAGGGAGTTATGAGGTATGAGGATAGAGTGTACGTACCACTGGGAAATGAGTTAAGGAAAAAGGTGATGGTTGAATTTCACAATGCACCTTACTCTGGGAATCCCAGAGTGACAAAAATGATTACTGATGTTAAATAGTGATATTTTTGGAAGGGAATGAAGAGATATATCTTGGATTACGTGTCTCATTGCTTAGAATTATAGCACTTGAAAATTGAGCATATACACCCAAATGGTTTGTTATATGCTCATAGCATACCGTAGTTTAAATGGAAGGTTATAAGCATGGACTTTGTTTAGGGAATTCCTATGTTAAGAAATAAGCATGATATTATTTTGGTTGTGATTGATAAACTAACTAAAAGCTCATTTCATTACTGGAAATCTTAAAGATGACTCACCTGTGCTTACAAAAATGTTTGTTCATGAATTTTTCAGATTGCATGGTGTTCCTGAGTTGATAATCTCTAATAGGTACCCACAAATTAATTCTCAATTTTGGAAAACTCTTAATGCAACTTTGGGAACAAATATGAACTTTAGCTTTGCTTATCATCCGAAAACGGATGGGAAAATAGAAAGGGTAAATCAAGTCCTTTAGGATATGATTAGGATGTACTGTATGGACCAACAAAGTACAAATGGGAATAATATCTTCCCTTGGTTGAATTTACATACAATAAAACTTACCATTCTTCTCTAAAAATGACACCCTTCAAGGCTTTGTATGGATGAAGGTGCAAGAATCTGTTAGTTGAGATAACGTGGAGGATAGATAAGTAATTGGACTAGAAATGATTTCCAAAATGACACGGTAGTTTAATTTAATCCTAGGAAGATTAAAGGAGGCTGCGATAGACAAAAAAATTATGCAGACACGAAAAGGGTTGAAAGGAAATTTGAACTTGGTGAGAAATTTTTCTAAGGGCCAGTGTGCAAAGATCTCAATTACCTTTGGCAAGTATGCCAAGTTATCACTTTTCTATGTAGGCCTCTTTGAGATCATGAAAATCATCGGTCATGTGGCCTACCAACTTTCATTGCTCCTGCATTGGCACGAATGCATGATGTTTTTTCATATTTATTTACTTAAGAAATATGTATCATATTTATCACAAATTTTAAACTAGAATGCATTGCGGGTTCAAGACCCGAGGGTAATCATCGTGGAACCGGTTATAGTGTTGGAAACCATAAGTTGCACTTGTGTAATCATGAAATTAGACAATGTAAGGTCCAATGGGATCAGTTTAATGAAGAAAGTGCAACCTAGGAAAATTTGGAGGACATGAAAGCAGCTTTTCCCCACTTGTTTTAGTGAAAAAATTTCATTTCTCTTCTAAAAACTTGAATCATTTTGGCTTATAACTTATTTTGGGTTTCTGTTTGAGAAAACTACCACTATCGAGTATTATTGCATCTATCGATGTTGTTATACAATCGAAGAACTAAATTTTTGGATTAAATTTAGTTTCTTGTCAAGAAATCTTAAGGTTGCCTAAATTTTACTAGACATGTTTTTCTTGATAAGTTATTTGAATTAAAGGAAATCATCGGGATGATGATACTTTTAGAGGGGAAGAAGGTAATTCCATCGCCATCCTCTCAACTATACTTTCTCAGTGGAATGTGGATTGCAACATTAACATGTGATTTTTCTTGAGTTGTTGCTTTGTTGAAATGATTAAATCATGTTGCTAGATTGATGTTTATCTTAGTTGAGATTTGTGTAACTAATAATCCATTAAATTACAAATTACTCTTAAATTGTCATGATTTATTTAATTGCTTCATGAAATGAACATGATATCTACAGATTGTGAAAATTTAAATTATTTTCTTGGAACCAATTGGTGAATTGGTTAATTGGAAAATTATTTTAATACAATGACGATTGATAGTTATTATCATTGGGAATCGATTAAGAGCATACCTTGGACTAGTTTCATTGATCTGAGGCATTCCCTTAATTCAATCTCCAATTCCATTAAATCTAAAATTTGTAGTTGTTCATTTTTTTGGATCATCTTGTTATCTCTGAATCACAACACCCTATGGTTTGCACAAGTGTGTGTGCTTGAGCTCACGGTGTGATTGGATAACATGGGTACTATCTCCAAGTTGTGGGACTTGCTACTTGAGATAGACCTCCAGAGAAAGTTGGTTCTTGCTCCTAAACTACCTGCCATAATCTAATCTAATGCAGGAAAAAACTATCTTTTCCTAATCTAAATTTCTAAGGGACCAGGAGAGAGAATGCATGAAAACAAAGACTACACTAAAGTGGTGATACACCAGAAAAGGAGAGTGTGAGTACAGTCTTCCAATGTGTGAAAAATAGGAGCAAAGTGCATACTAGAAGGGGTGATAACAATTCTCCATAGTCCAGCAAATGCATTCACAACAACATTTCATACACACACAATGATAATGAATCCCTGCAAGAGCATAAATAGACACAATATATATGCAATGAGATTAAAGGGGCAAAGAGAATGCAAACAAACACAACAGGGAAGATGCATCCACAAACTCATTGCTTCAAGATATGCACAATTCAATCTATTGCAAGATAAGGGCCCAGATCACCATGCAAGGAGTCCACTACAAGGTCCTACAGCACATTAGCTTCACCAAACAATTTTGACAAAGTTTTGCTACTCAAAAATATCTCCCTTTGCAATGATCCCAACACTCCAATTTATAGAAATATGAGAAGAGAGAGAGGGAAAATAGAAATCTCTTAATCTATCTTCACACCACTTACAAGATGTCATAAATGGAATGAAATGATGGTATGTTTCTTGAAAAATTACCCCCATACTGCCCCATAACTTTCGGTAGTGAAATAAGTGATCCCATGCTTCATTAATGTGTCCCACTACCACTTAAATCATTGTTCACGAATTGGACACGTTTTCTACAAATCCACCATCAATTCCTCATCCAATTCTGAATTTATTAATTTTTGTGCCTTAGGCTTGGAAAAATGATTCCAACGTTACCAATTTTGTGCATTTTTCATTGAGAATTGCAAAAGTTATGGCCTTCGAGTGTAGACGGTTGTTTTGGAGTGCATCAGGCATTTACGTCATTTAACAGGAATGACCATTTGATTATCGGGGCTGAATATGTTTCCTTTATTTTCATATAGCTACTTTCGAAAAATTAATAAATCCAATTTATGTGGTGTAGATGACATCGTGGGCGTTTGTAAAGTAACATTTCATGAAAATCGAGCTTGGGGTCAAAAGTTATGGCTGTTTGAAGTTCGGGAGGGTCAGACATTGAATTTTCCTTTGTATGCGGCTATTTTGGAATTTTTGGGTTTTGTGTCTCGGGTGTCCTTATGTGACTTGGGCCAAAACCTCCACTTCATCTCGCATCACGCTTGACAATGCCACTTTGCAAATCGTATAAGTCGGCTTTGTGGGGAACTCATGTCCCACGCGTGCACTGACCGTCCGGGCCTCCATTTTCCGCATCGCTTCGATTCGGATTTCCTATCCTAGCCGCCCCTTCTTTGACTAGGGTGTTGGGGATATTGACCTCTACTTCTACCACATCTCCTTTGTGATCGGTTTTTCAGCATTTCGAGCCCACGCGTACTGTGTTCCAGTGTCCATGGGCCAATGTGCGGGACAAAATTTCCAATTTTTCCAATTTCCTTTACTATGGCTTTTTTTGGTTTTCAGTCCTAGACGTCCCTTGTGAACCTATGCGGCTTAAATGCATAAAAACCCAACTTATCTCGATTCCTTTGCAAATCAGCCATTTCGACTTTTTGGGTCCCGACATCCCATGGACCGTCCCGGGATGAATTTTTCGACTTTGCCGATTTCCCTTGTTTTAATGCGGTGATTTTCACATCTTTGAGCCCGACTATCCCACAGACCACATGGGACAAATTTATCTGCCTTCTCCATAATGAATCAGAATGCGATGATTTCAGCAATGCACATCGGCTATCCCAACGTCTGTGGACCGTTTAGGACAAAATATATGATTTTGCTGATTTAAACTAGCTCCTTTACAAATCAAACCCGAACTTGGTATGAAGAACCTTGGTATGATCCGCATTGGTACAATCCAAATCCTCAAACTCGATTTACATTAAAATAGGCCTATGACTTCATTTTTTTGGTTTTTTGCAGGTTTTTACTAACTCCTTGGATTTTCCTTGGATAGGGATGTTAGAGAAGAGTCGAAGGGACCCCTAAAACCTGATTTTTGGGCCTTGAACCAATCCTACTCTCGCTCAATCCTGAAGAAATGATGCAATTTATCCAAATTACCTTGAGGGATGAATTTGGGATAACACATCTATGTTACCTTTAATTGATCGTAGTGACTTGTTCCGGTTTACTTAAGATTGATTACTGTAATAAGGACTGGAAAGTGCGAAGATCTAGCTTGGGTGGTACTAACGAGTTTGGAAACATCACTCCGTCGGTAAGAGTTGATTATGGTAGTTATTAAGCTTATATTTCTTATATTATTCTAATAGTGTTAAGGTTATAGTGACCTAACCTAAGACCTAAGGAATGTAGATTGAATGGGCCAAGCTTTAGAACCTAACCTAAATTAATGTAGGCCTAATTTGATATCACTAAGATAAACTAAGTCCTAAACTATAATAGTGAAGGGGGAATTAGATTATAAAGTCTAACTCGAATAATATTTCAAGTGGCATTAAGGATGGATGCATGTTTAATTGGGATTAGTGGCTTCGCCACCCTTGCATGTCTTTGGAGTTGTAAATTTAATTCCATTTATGGCGTGCCACTAAACTCCTTAGTAGTAAGCCAAAAATTTATATGGCAAGTTACTAGAAAGCGGTGCTAGATTTGATCATGGAGTTGGTGTTCAATTAATGGCAAGCCAAAATGAGATAGAGGAATTCGATGGGAGTGAGAAATTTGATCCATCCTGGTAGGCATTAATGATTTGGAAAAATGATCCAAACCACCTAGGGAAAATACGTTGGGTTTGGCGAAGCGGTATAGTTGTTTTTTTTGGGTTTCCATTGATCATTTTTCTTTTCTCTCTCTCTCCGTAAAGAAGGTTCGGAGATTTTGATCTGGTTCTCATTTTTTTCATTGGAATCTTTACTCCTCTTGTTCGAGGAGAGACTGCTTGAGAGGATTTTAAGTAGAAAAGAGGGATAAGGTCTTGTTGATGAACTACTTCGATTGTGGAAGCTATCATGGAATTGGAGAAGGATCTTGGGAGCTAGAAAAGAATTCGGGAAGATCTGGAAAATCTACTAGGCATGATAGGATCTAATCCCTTGCAAAAAAATCTATCTAATTGATTTGTTAAAAGAACTCTGCTTATTATAGAAAGCATTTTGGGATTCGAGTTTTTACTATTGCATGGTAAAATGGAACTTGTTGCTTGGTAAGTAGTTGTTGGAACTAGTTTTTATCATGCCATTGTATTTTGTCCTTATCATGGTGATGAAGTTGGTTTTATTCACATGTCTATTTTGGAATGTTTGTAAATAATTCCTTGACTATAATGGAAAGATAAAATGTTGTTTTCCAGGTTGTATGTGTAGATACTTCTTAAATTTTGGTCGTATTATTGCTATCAACCTCTCAGTATTATTATTTCTATGGTAGTTATATGGCATGTGCTTATCTTTCTTTTTGGGAAACGACATAACCCTATGTTGTGGGTCAAAATTGAATTTGATTTCTCAGTTGAATAAGATTGTATCATTTTATGCTAAGGTTGTTTGGCTTGGTTGAGTTTTATTTTGGTTTAAATAAGACTATATCATTTTTGTGCAAAAGTTGTTTGGATGGATTGTGTTTTACTTTGGCTTGAATGATCAAACCCCTTAATATTGTAATTGTAGATTCAGTGTAAAGGATTTGAACACTCATGTTTAGGATGATCTGCTATTAGAACCAATTCGGGTCATGATTTTTGTTATCTCCTTTTTTATGTTCGTTTTGAGGAAGGTTGTCAAGTTTTAAAATCCAAGTCGAGTTGGAGTGCAACTGTGAATTTGGGATAATCTTTTCAGCTACCATGACTTAACATGTTCAACATGGGTGTTGAGTAAATATTGGGACTGTTATTTGAATTAACCGGTCGGTAAAAATTCCTTGCACCATGGATGGGATATTTTGTTGCCTAGGTCATAAGAATGTTTGGGAATATTGCTATGTGAATGAGTAGGAGGATTTCTGGTTTGGTTTGGCCGTAATGCTGACTATTCAAACCAAGGTAGTTAATGGCTACTAGGACTATTGTAGATCCTTCTGAAAACTATTTGAGTCTTTGGTTGACTTCTGTTTGGCATCGGTATGTTAAACCTGTTAATCTCTTTGAATATGTTTAAGTTTGTTTATTATTCTATTCTTACCTTAAACAAATAAGGTTGAGGTCTCAGATTGTACCAGGTTATATGATTTATCAGATTTTATTTTGAGTGATGATAAAGCTAACTCCTCTCGATACTCAATCATACGAAGATGACCACAAATATCATTAATTGATTTTCTAGAATGTTGGCGATGGCCTTCTCTTTCCTTAGTTCAATCAATTTGTTCTAAATCTAAATGATGTAATCGAACTGATATGATTCTTTATCTGACTTGTATGGAATATTTTCATTTTCTTGCATTATCTCATTGATGAATTATATATATGTGGTATATATTCAATGTATTACTTGAACTTTGAATTTGGATGAAGCCAAGCTATTCTCGGTTTAGTTGCGTGTTCGATAGGCTAAGATGGAATTGGGTTTTGAGAGCTTGTTGTTGATTTTATAACCGCTATTTAGATCTTGTCCAACCTTTAGAACATTGGAATGTTTGGACTGAATTCAATTTTGAATGTAACTGATTGGACTCAAGAGAAATGTTTTAATCATGTAGTATGGGTTGCATGATTAATGCATTTATACGTTATTAAACGTGTCATGGTATCCTTTGATTAGGAGTCACATCTACCCTTTGTTAATATTTACGCCTTGTTCATTTTGAGCTTGACGTAAATATTGACATTGTGTTGAGTATGTTTGCATCGAACTATTATTTTTCACACACATTTTTAACATAGGGAGTATTTCCTTATTGATTAGCTTTGTGTTTCATGATTGCATGATTGTTCCTTGTGATCATTCATATGGAAAAAAATTCTAGGAAAACCCCTTTTGATATCATCGAGATTACATCATCATGATGTCTATTTTCCTTATACATTCTTCAAAAATCATGCACACATCTATATACTTACGTAATGTCTAGTTGGTTGTTGTTATGCTTCCTGAATTGACATGGAGCTTTCTTCCCTTTGAAGGAGTTCCAAATTACACTATCTAGGTCTAGACATTTGTTCTTAAAACAATGCTAACCATGACTGATTATCACGTGGTTCCTCATGCTTATGACAATATGGAATCTAGGTTTAGGCATTCACATCAAAAGACACCCATTATGACCAAACCTCATTTGGTTCTTCAGGCTAAAAGTCCCATTCGGGTAACCTATTCCCCACCTTCATCTCATAGTCGGTGGTATGGTTTAGACACTTTTGATCCAAATTCTTATTCAGGTTCCCCCCACTCTTCTTCTGATTCTAATCCCAACATTTCCTCTTCTTATGAGGATTCCAATCCAAACATTTCCTCTTCTTACGAGGATTCCAATCCAAACATTTATTTTGACTCTTGTGATGATTCGAGATCCAAACTACTATTCCGATTCATCAAATTCAACTTTAAGTCGTAGTCCTCCCTATCTTTATAGGACCCTCTTCATCATTCATCTAATGTGAATCTTATGTCATGGTCTTCCCTTTCTTCAGGACCCATTTTATCGGTCGCCTCACCGACCTCTTCTTCCTTTGAAGATACACGTGACTCCAAATCCATCTAATCAAACATCTAATACAATTCTTGAATCGTGGTCCTCTCTTTCTTTGCGGGACCCTTGTTATTATTCGTCTAATGTGATTCTTGAATCATAGTCCTCCCTTATTTGCATGACCTTCTTCATTAATCACTCCCAAGAAGTCTTCCTTCTTTGAAGATTCATGTGACTCAAAGTACTTCTAGTCAAATTTCTGAATCGACCCATGCATCGTAATCTATGGACTTTAGACTTAATCCTACTAGTTTACAGACGATATACCATCATATAGGTAGGTCCACACCACCTTCTTCTACTCCCGATACGTCTAGCTCTGCATCTTCTTTGTCCCCCACATCATCTTCTTATATCAATCATTATCAAACATCTTCTAATTCTTCCACACCAATTGAACCTCTTTCTTCCAATCAACTCCTGGTGGTCGATCAACAACTCATGCCGATTGATCTCTTTCAGAATGAAGAAATAATTAGGGAATTTATAGGGGCACACAAATATATTCCTTTAGCAGATTATGAGAAAGGATTCTTTATAGACTTCGATGCATTTGCATATTGTGAGGAAAGGTTGATTCCTTTTATCAAGAAATGGAGGAAGAGCCTCAGATCATACAACTTGATCCTCCTCTTATTCTTCCATCTTCACATTCTTCATTATGTGATGAAACTCCTGGGTCTTGCATTGATCCATGGCCTATCTTCTCATCACCCAATCCTTCTCTATCTATCAAAATTCCTCAATCACAATCTCTTATGGGGTCAATGCCAAGTATCCCTTCATCTTCATCTAGGTGTGGTTCACCTTCTAGTAGCCCTCCCTCTGCTATTTGTGGGACATTTTCAAGTAGTTCACTATCTTCTATTCTTGGGGCACGTCTAACTAGCCCCTTGTCTTTTATGTATGGGTCACCCCGGGTAGTACATCATCTTTTATTCTTGGGCCACGTCATGGCTAGTAGCCCATCATCTTACATCTATGGGTCGTGTCCTGTGAACCCTTCTTCTTCTATCCTTGGGTCACCCTCGGGTAGTCCATCATCTTCTATTCTTTGGCCACATTCTAGTAGCCCATCATCATCTTACATCTATGGGTCACGTCCTAGTAGCCATTCTTCTTCTATCCTTTGGTCACCCTTGGGTAGTCCATCATCTTATATTCTTGGGCCACATTCTAAGTAGCCCATCATCATCTTACATCTATAGATCACATCCTAGTATCCCATCTTCTTCAATTCTTGTACCCTACCCTTTTTTTCCATCACATTCTCCTTCTACCAATGACCAGGGCAATCTCGTAGACACCAAATTCATGTCTTACGACCCCTTGTGACCCGCATCCCATTTCGCAACCTAACCTCATTACCTAAACCTTACACAATTATTTATTAATTACCTTGTAATTGATAAATCACCATCACCTCACCTGCCACCTCATTTTGCCACCTCATCATGACCTATCCCTAACCCTAAAACTAACCTAATTAAGACCCATAACTTGGTCCACACCTACACCCATAACTAATGACCCCTTTCTCGCACTCCAAACCGACCTTCTAGTCACTTGACCAAGCCCGCAACCGATCTCTCGGGAGAAAAGGGGAAGGTGGGCTATTTTACTAAAAATAGCCTACTTTTTTCTTCTTGACGCCGGTTCTACTGATGCCGTGGTTAAGCATGTAACCGCCATCGGTTCCTGTAAATGGGCTCCTAAACCAAAACAACGGATCGGAATTTCATTTTGGAGATCGGTCAAGAAGGATTTCTGGATCAACGAGAGAGCATTGGGAGCGAGGAACAAGAGTCCAAATCTTCACTTGACCAAGCGAGACGGCAGTGGAAATACTAGAGAAGTGTCTCAAGAAAGGAGATCAACTTATATCTTGGTTAAAACCCGATGAAGTCACATCTTGCATGTCCTCTCACAGTTATAACATTTCTTATGCTTCTTGAATCTCGGTCCTCCTAAATCCGTTTTTTCTGATCCACTACACAACGTGCCATTGCATCTAGCTGTTATTCTTTTACCTCTCATCATCTCATTTCCTAATATCATCCATAAACCAGCCTTACCAACACCACAACCAGCCCAGAAGATCCTAGAACCCACCGGTATCGGTTATTAGTAACCGGCATCGGTTATCAGTAACCGGCATCGGTTCCTCTGATTTAAGCCAGAAAACCAGCCTTTCACCTACCCAGGTTCAACGAAACAACTTGATTGATACTTTACGGTAGTTTTTGTTAATTCATATTAGCAGAGCTGACCACCTTCGAAAGGAAGTTTTATATTTCACAGGCCCAAGGCGGCGCTTCCTCATTTATTGTTTAATCAAAATCTTGTGGTCTTGTGTTCTTATTTGCAGTAGTCCTTCCAAGACAAAAAGGAGTTCTTCGCGAATCCTTTGATCTTTCTCTATGGTACATGCACACCATCTCGACATTCTACATGTATTCCTCCTAGCCCCTAACCTTATTTATTTCTAAAAGGAACGAAGCATTTCCGAGTGAAACATTTTGGCACGGTGGGAGCCATTTAGGGTTTCTTTCATTTTGCTTACTTTCATATAGGGAGTATACTTGCTGTTTTCTTCTTTTAAAATATATTCAAAAGGTTTGGTATTATTTTGATAAAAGAACTTGTTTTGCTTTTACATCTCGCATTAGTGAAAGTCATCTCTTTTGCTTCATCGAATATCACTTTCGATTTAAGTTTAAAACACATGCATTGCATTCTGTCATTGTTTTTCAATTCTAGTGAACATAGATTAAGTAGCAATTGTCGTTATACGTGGGGTGATATCCACGGTATTGACGGGAAATTAATCTTACATTCACTGCACAACACATACCGAATCACTTCACAATTAACACAACAGCTCAAACATCCCCCTTTTCCGCGGTATTCTCCTCGCCCGATTGAGGTAACCTTATAAGCCAAAACAACTTGACATTTCCTCTAAGTCTCTTATTTAGGTTATGACATCATTCTACGTCCTAAAGGCATAAGCCCACAACAATTAAAATTAACCCTAGGGTTAGTCTCTCGGATTTGCATGTGCATCTTGCTTGTTTTCAAATTCTGTTTTCTCTGTCATACTTTATGCGCTATGATCAATAAGTTGACAAATATACTCAACGTTGCTAAAAATCAGATTAGCAGCCTTTTTATATCTTGTTAGCCCAGACTTATTACACCGACATCGGTTATCTGACCGACGTCGGCTATAGTATAACCGACATCGGTTACTAGACCGATATCGGTTACTCTCTTTTCCAAATCCTCACAAACCAGCAACCTAACAATTTTACCAGTCTGAGTTTGTTTCTATTCTCGACAGATTGAAACCCTCTTGAACTCCCCGTCCATGGTTGTTATCACTCGAAAACAAGCTGCGCCATGGTTTCACATGCTTGCTCGTTTCTTTGCCTCGAATCACCCCTTCACACTCTGTGGGGAATCCTACGATACCAAAGTGAGGTTCCTAAAATTCTGTGGGAGATAAGGACTTTGCCAAGTTTCGGATGCTAATTCCAGCATTTGATAATACTATTTGTCTCATACCCACGACCGTACACCCGATGGTCAGCTCTTGTAGGTATGCCTATCGCATAGCTGCTCATTTAGCTCCCACTCCACCTGATAATACCGCCTTGCTTCCTGCATCTCTAGCCCCGTCTCCCAATCCGACGGCTGCAGAGGTTCATATGACCCCGATTAGCTTTCCTTTTGTTAATCTTGGACCCCACATATCATTACCTCCGACCGCCCCTACCTCATCTCTCTCAGACTGCTCCGTTCATGACTTGCTCTCTGCCACCTATCCACACGAGCTTTCCTTCTCAAGCTCCGCCTACCTTTTCATTCCCATACACGTATCCAGTGACCTCAACATCCTATATGGGACACCCCTATTCGGCCGCTCAACATATTCATCTTCCACACCTTATCAACAATTAACCCGCCAATGTCAGTGGTGGTCCTTGGTCCAATCTGCCTCCATTCGCCACAACCACACCATCATCTCATCCAACTACTGATCTAATTAAACAAATGATGGACAAAATGCAAAACTCGGAGGCTTGCTTCGGAAGTCGTAGCGCCTTGACATACGAGCAAGTTTGTCAGAGCCCATTCACCCTTCTCGTCCCCCTTCATTCATATCCTCCTTAATGGGAGTTGCCAAAATTTACTCGTTTTAACAAGTAAAGAGGATCCTCAACAACACTTGCGATCATTTAGACATGCTTGTTATTTGATTGCTCATGATGATGCCTTGTTACTCCGCACCTTTCCCATGTCCTTATCAGGACCCGCCTTGAGTGGTACGGTGCTTTAACCAAGACTCAATCTTCTCTTTTAACCAACTAGCCAAATCTTTCTTGGACCATTTCTCCATTAACATTGCCAAGAAAGTATCTATCACGGACCTCTATGCCATCCGACAATTCAAGACGAATCTATCGCAGATTTCGTCGGATGATGGCGTGTCTTATCAACCAACTTACATATGCCTTGCCTCGGGTAGAACTTATCGAATCATTTACGCGGGCTGCGCTTAAGCACATCTCCCTACCCTCCAAATTCAAACTTTCCGTACATTCGATTTGGCCTTTACTATGGCTCAAAAATTAGAAATTCGAGCCTTAGAGGAAGAGAAATTGCAGGTTGTGCAACAAAAACTCCACTTTCCGAACTCCTAATTCTACCAATAAACCAAATACCACCACTCCTCACGCGTCCACTTCTTCTAAATCAAAAGGAGCTGTCCACGCGGTGATGGTCAAATCCCAACCACCGTCTAATACTCCACCAAAAACCACCTATAAATACAAAGCCGAGCCCATCAACTACACTCCCTTGGGAGAAACATATGGTGTGATATTGGAAAAATTGCTCAAAGTAGGAGCCATTACCTTACCTCCTATTAAACCTCATTCTGGGTTTGATTCCACTCGCGCCATACCTTCCTGGTACAAAGAAAATGACTTTTGTAACTTCCACCGCGTGAAGGGACACAGTCATGAAAACTGCAAGATGTTGAAAAACATAGTGCAGGAAATGGTTGATGCGGGGGATATAGCCCTCGATAATCCTAACGCCCCTGCTAACCGAAATTTGAAAATTTTCAACAAGCCATTTCCGAATCACTCGCCAACAAGATAACGTAAACCAGGATATCTTAGCCGGAGAGTGTTCATGAGATCCATGCAGATCTTCGACTCCCGGCCAAAAGCCTCTATCGAGAAATTTTGAATCAAGCCTCTTCACTAACACAGAGGCCCCAGACCTCCGTTACCACTTTATCAAGCCAAAGCGAAATCGTTCCTTTACCCATAAAAGAGTTAATCGCCTGAGACTTCTCTTCCCATCAATGAGTCTTCTTACACCACATCCCTACAAGATGAGGCTGCGGCGGATGTTATCTAATCTATCCATTTCCCAGGACGTCTCCTTCTACCGCTCTTGCCTTAAGAGGAGGGTACGCCACTCCTTTTGACATCCTTAGGCGAAATATCCTACACCAACATCACCAAATTCTTTAATCATAACAGATCCTCTCAAACACGCCCTCCTACCTATTAGTCCATCATCACCTAAATCTTTTCAACGACCCGATTGAGCTCTTAACATCTATGGATACAATGCCTCATCTACCCCACGTATCACACCTACGGTGGTGGAATCACAACCCGCTCTTTCTTCCGTACAAAAGTTCATATTCACACGTGAGGACTGTCATTCCACGAGAAGATAGACAGGCCTATGGGAGCGTTTGAGTAGGCCATGTTCTACTCAAATGCAAATGACCGATTCTCGATGCCTCCACCATATACCCGAAGTGCTTACGTGAAGCTTAAAATGCCCATGCTCTCACCTTCACCCCTTCACCTCTACCAAATGCCCCTTCCACTTATATTAACTTAGCTAAATCTTCCCTACGCTTGGGACCTCACCATTCCCAGTCTAACACACCCGCCTAAGCGCTCGATTTATCCAAAAATAAACCCACCCGCCACCTAGGAGACAAACTCAATCCGTGCCTCCATCACAGTCCAAAACCCTCATCGTCACACCCACCTTCCATATTGGGACCTCATCCCTCCACCTTACATCAATATATCATACCTCCTGCATTTTCTTCAAAATGACCTACGCCTTCTACACCTATACAGAGATCAAAGGGTATAACAACATCGTTACCCCACGTATCCCCCACCTATCAACCCTAAACCAATCCCATCATCAAAGGATTTATTTTACTGTCATTACTCCCCTTTCTTCGTGGTTGTTTCCCCTACCACGCCATCTCGTAACCTCATCATCTAACCAGCCGAACGTAACTTCTATGCCAAAGAAACCACGCTTTGGTGAAAAACACGATGTCAAGTACCCTCGGCTAAACCACCACCCGTACAAACCAACCACGCCCAAACATTACCAAAACCCGCACAACCAATACCCTCATCCGATTTTGACCCCTCAAAGGATCTTACGCCAAAATCCTTGCTATGTTGGTGGAGAATGCGACCATTTCCCTACCCCCACTTAGACCTTATGACCCGTTTAAACCTCGACCCGCAGGAGTTATGATGAGTCTAAAATCTGCGCCTATCATCACACACCAGACATGATGTGGAGGATGCAAAGCTTTAAAAACCATCCTTCGTCACCACATCTCCCGGATAAAAAGGTTAAGAAAGACAACTTACGAAGGGAGAGACCTTTAGCTTCATTCCCTCTACTATATCATCCGTCCCGCCTCACCAAGATCTATCATTATTACAACCCCACCTCTTGAAGACCATGAGTTATCCTAACCATCTTCCTCATCTCAGTCTACGAGATTAATATGATTAGTATTGCTTTGCTCGAGGGCGAGAAACAATGGGAAAGCGAAAGAAAACACACTGCAGCATCTCTTTCTCCTTGACCATCCCGAGATTACACCACCGCCTAAAGTGGTTATTCGCGACCCGCCTATCCTGTCTCTAATGGAGTTGCCCACCGAACTATGATCAAACAGCTTCATCAATCACCCGTAAAAATGACACTATATGATCTCATTCGGGACTTCAATCTCATCCACAAGCTCTCGTTGAAATTCTTCAAGGATCGAGGTCTTACCTAATGAAACCACATCTGTCGCCTCCATTCTAACGCCCAATCACGCTGCCTCTCTCACCAAACAATCCATCTCCCCACCACTTCCATGCCTCTCGCACAACAAGCCAGCTGCATCGGGCTTCTCGGAAGATGAAATTGTTGACTTTGGTACGAAGACCCTAACCCCGCCCTTTTCATCTCGACCTACGTCCGGGACATCCGTGCACGCGTGTGGTTATGATTGACGGGCGCCACTAAACATCATCTCTTCAAAGCCTTCCAACAAATGAATATCCCTTCTAGTTGCATGTGTGCGACCCCATCATGTTACGGTCATTTAATGACGCTTATTACCTCTACCTTAGGCACCGTGATCCTCAACATTCGTGTAGGACCGCGTGCTTTACCCGAACTCTTCTATGTCCTTGAGGGAGAGTTCCAATATAATATATTCTTGGGTCGTCCTTGATCTAGGGCCATGGGATGTGTTCCTCAACATTACATAGATGCATAAAATTTGAGTACGAGGGAAGTCCTACACCGTAAAAGCTGATCCTCCTCCCTTTAAAACTTGCAATATGTTATACCGCCCAAACGATGTGCTTATACCAATCAAGACACCATACATTCAACCCAACTATCCTCTTCAAATATACCTCAACCATCCACCTCAACCGCACCTACGCCTTCAATCGTGATGAAACCACCGTCGCAAAACCACTTATCTTCCCGCATGCTAACATCCCAACCTCCGACCCTTAGTAGATGTTTTTCATCGCCTTACGCTAGGGAGTACCGCCTATATAACGTTAGTTCTTTCCCTACCCCGCGCAGAGTACGGACAATTACATGCACATCCCACCTCACGGCCGTGGCATGGGGAAGTAATCTCTTACGGACCACCCCATTGCCGCACCAACCTAACATATGGGGGTATTGACGCATCTTCCATTACCCCTGAACCTCCTCTTGGTGTGGTTCCTTCCAATCTAATTTTCAATATTTGACAAATCGTCGTTTCGCCTCACCTTCTTGACTCATTGTGCTTGGAAAGGCTTTGGTTTTGGTCTTTATGAACAAGGCCGACATACGCTCATCCCCATCACCACACGCAAACATAATGATCGTAGTGGTCTCGGATTTCTGAAACGCCTACACAGAGACACCTCCCGTCACCGTATCTGGAAGAAGAAGACGTCGCCCCTACCAAACCATCATCACCCACTTTTCCATCATCACCCGAATCTATAGACCACTGAATCCATCCCTCCTAACTTTTTTTTCATAAATGCTATCTTCTTAGGTCCTCTCACTTATCAACGCGATAATGAGGACCCATCTTCTCTTCCCTTCACGTATCCGGACATGATCGAAGAGGATTCGCCTTCGATTAATGTTGTTGAGTGCCGGATGACGACTCCATCCTCACTTACCTTGGGGCGGAGATGACTCCTATCTTCACCCAGCCTTACCATCTCAAACCCAAACCATGCCGAACAATCTACTATAGAAATCAACATCCACACGGAGGAGGATCCTCACATAGTGAAGATCGGACAATCCCTTAACGCATCGTAACAAGCCGCCTTTACTACCTTTCTCCGTACCCATGACCAAGCTTTTGCTTGGTCTCTACGCCGACATGCCAGAATTGATCCTACCATTGCTGTCCATAACATCACCCTAAACCCCGATTCCAAACCGGTCCAAACAGAAATTGAGAAAATGCATCCACGCATTGCCCTCTTGGTCAAAGAGGAGCTCCAACGACTCCTTCTGTTTCCTTCATTTTTCTATTGACTATCCTCAATGGATTTCTAACATCGTATTCGGTCACTAAATCGACGGGGACTTGATATGCACGGATTTCCGGATCTTAACCTTGCTTACCCTAAGGATGACTTCCCCTCCCAAGTATTGATCAACTTGTTGATCTAACCGCAGTCATGAGATGCTCTCTCTCATGGATGGCTTTTTAGGATACAACCAAATTTTGGTTGCCCACTTCCGATCAACACAAAATCGCCTTCATAACCCTTGGGAACCTTATGTTATCGTGTCATGCCGTTTGGCCTTAAGAATCTTTGGTGCAACCTATCAGTGAGCTATGACCTACATTTTTCATGACATTATGCACACTATCCTGAAGATTATGTCGACGATCTTCTTGGCAAGTCTAAACATCGTAGTGAACATCTCAATGTTTTAACCATTATTTTTGATGCTTTGCCGTTGCAATATTCTCGTTCGTCTTCAACCAAAGAAATGTGTCTTTGGTGTCCTTTCGGGAAAACTTCTTGGCTTTATCGTCTCTTTGCGCGGCATTGAGGTCGATCCATCTAAAGTAAAAGCTATCCTAGAAATGCCCCCACCCAAAAACCTCAAACAATTGCGTAGTTTGCAGGGTAAGCTCCAATCTATCCGACGTTTCATCTCCCAACTCTGGATCGGTGTCAACCTTTTCATCACCTTCTTAAAAAGGACATTACCTTTGAATGGAGTGAGGAGTGTCACCAAGCCTTCAAGCTCTAAAACTTATCTCTTGCACCACCCGTGCTTATCCCACCCCGGACGACGCCTTTCTACCTTTATCTTTCCGCCACCACTCTTGCTATAGGAGCTATGCTTGCACATCGTGACTCGAGAATCGTGAACAAGCCATTTATTATATAAGTCGTACCCTCGTGGATTACGAGACTAGGTATACACATGTAGAAAAATTGTGCCTAGCCCTATCATTCGTAGCCACCAAACTCCGACACTACCTTCTAAATCACAAGACTTTCGTCATCACCAACACGGACCCCATCCATTACATGTATGCGCCAAACCACATCTAAACCAACGCATCGCTCGATGGCTCATGCTCCTCGCCGACGACCTCGACCTTGAGTTTGTCCACGAAAATCAATCAAAGGACAAACTCTTGCACCAACTTCATGGAGGCCCCTTTACAGGGAACAATTTACCAATTTTACCTTCCCCACGAACTCATCGCCACTCTTTCACTCGGAGAAGAGTCGTATCAAATGACCCTCTTCTTCGATGGATCTAAATGCCACCGTAGCGAGGAGCCGGCGTTGTCCTCATCCCTCTTGACGCCAACCTATGCCTCTTTCATTCCGGCTTGATTTCCCTGCACTAATAATACAGCGGAATACGAGGCCCTTGTTCTGGTCTCCAGTTGCGATACACTTAGGCATTAAATCTATCAACATTTTTTGCGACTCTCAATTGGTAGTCAATCAAGTTATGAACATCTACCAATGCAAAAATGAGGAACTTCAGAAGTACAAACACCACGTGGAGTCACTTCTAGCCTTATTTACTCACTATTCTATCCAAACCATTCCCCGCTCCACTAACAAATTTGCGGATACTATGGCTTGCTTAGCCTCGCAGATTCCCGCCGCACCAACTGACTCTGAATTATTTGTTGTGGTCCAGCAACTTTTTGCACCATCCTATTCAACCCCTGGTTTGCATGATAAATACTGTGTCTACTAGTTCGCAGGATACCTGGTACCACCAATTTCATGACTACCTTACATCTCTGTCCTCCCACTGACCTTACTAGTAACGGCAAACGTGCTTTTCTTAAAAGTGTTTCGCGTTATGTTGTCATGGGGACTCCTCTATAAACGTGGCTTTGATGGCATCCTCCTTCGCCGTGTCTAATCAAGGCGCGAGGCCACTCATACCATCCAACAAGTCCATGATGGAATTTGTGGTGGACATTTTAAGCTGACCTTGCCGTGGCTAAACGAATCCTTCGCCTAGGTTATTATTGGCCTACTCTCAATAACGACTGCTACGAATATGTTAAGCGTTGTGTTATGTGTCAACAACATGCTAACCTTCAACATACTCCTAGCCATCCGCTGCAGGTCGCACGAGATCTTTGGCCTTTCTCACAATGGGGTTTAGACCTTATTGGTGAGATTCACCCGTCCTCTTCACAACGTCACCGATGGATAATCACAGCCACCGAATATTACACAAAATGGGTGGAGGCCATTCCACTCGTTTCGATCAAAAAGGAAAAAATTGTCGAATTCATTAACCATCACATTATCTGTCGTTTTGGTATTCCTCATCGCCTAATAACAGATAATGGTAAATCTTTTAAAAACAAGTTGTTACAAGACCTTTGCGACAACTTTGGCATCAAACTTAGCTTCTCATCACCTACTATCCACAAGCCAATGGGCGAAGCTGAGAGTCCTCTAATAAAACACTAACCAAAATCCTCATGAAAGTTGTCAATGAATCCGGAAGAAATTGGCACGATCACATTCCCTTTTCCCTTTTGGCTTATCGTACTAGCATTCGTACCTCTACTAATGCCACACATTTTCTTTGGTATATGTGCACCGAGGCCGTCTTTTGCCTCTCGAAATACAAATACTTCTCCCTCGAATATCCCTTCAAGATATTCTCACCAACGATGATTTCCGCCAAGAACGGTTGCAGCCCAATTGGAGCTTCTTGACAAACGCTGCGTCTTACGCTCTTGATCACCTTCAAATCTATCAAAACGCATTAAATGTGCTTATGATAAGTGACTTCATGAGCATACCTTTAAGGTTGGTGATCTTGTCCTCAAAGAAAATCAACATGTCACCAAACTAGAAAAGAGCAAACGTGGAAAATTTTCTCCCACCGGATTGGGCCTTATATAATCACTCACCTATGGATCAGGCACTTATCGCTTAGCTTAAGCTTAACGGTAAACTGAGCTCAACCCTTAATGCCTTGCATCTTCGACCATTCTCTCATTGAATCTAGTGTTATATCACTTCTTATCTACCTATCGCTCGTCCCCTTGAGCTCATTTACCGCTACATACACTTTGTTTCTATATCTCAAAATAAAATCAAAATCACTTCCTCGATGATGCCTTCCCATTTTTAGTCTAGTCCATGACTTCAAAGTATTAAAATAAGCCGTATTCTTATGGGATTTTCTTGAGTCAAACTTCCTACTAAACTAGATGCTTCACGCCAAAAGAACATCTATTCATCTAAGTTATCTATAGACTGCTCCTCGAAGGACAGCTATATGCCAAAACTATTGATGCTATTATATATATATCAAGCTCCCCTCGAAGGACAATTTGTATGCATTTAACATCATATCTGCTACTATAAATAGATTTGCTCCCCAGAAGGACAGCTATACACATGTCAAATTTTTTCTCGAAGCTTCTCGCATTGATCAGCTTTGTGAAGACCTCAAGAATAATACAATCAATATCCTTGTAGACTTCCCGCATCGATCGAGTCATATTCGGTGAAATAAAAGCCTCATTCAAAAGAACTTTTTGGGTCATGGACTTGTCTATTTAGGGTAGGTTCTCTTTCGTCGAACACTCACTTTCTAATAAGTTCTCTGCACCTCAGCTATACCATCCACCTCACCTCACCATTTGTTTCAACTCAAGGGACGTAACGCATACACCCGATATATTGTGATCATACAACTCTTTTCACCTATTTGACTTCTCATCTATGCACGGTACCTAGGGCTTCAAGCTCGTTCTACGTTGGGTGGTTTGTTTAGCTCTTTTCACCTACGGAGCCATCTTTCCTCTTTGCCTCGCATCTAGGATTGTGTGTTGATCTTAATCGGGACATGGTTCCCTCGACTTGGGTAGGCTAACTTTTACAACATCACCAATTCATTACCAACACCAACAACCTCACCTTACCAATATTCATATCAATATTTTTACCAAACCAACCATTTGCCTAAACCGTACCAAATTGCAATTCACCTCTCCCGATCCTAAGGGAGAACTACATCGGTCCGAGGCCCTTCCTTGCTTTGTGCAATGGGCTATGTAGGCAACACTTAGGAGACATGGAGTCTCCCAAGGTTAGCTCGACCATCCCCTACCATAACCTATCATGTGGTAAATATAAATATTTTTGTGTATTTCTATTTAATCACATTCCTCTTTATCCTTTTTCAAAACACCAAAAATCACAACGTAAACATTCTTATTATTTTCATAACTCAAATCAACATACATATTCAGTTTTATTTAGATGTTAAACAAATACATCTTCTCTATCATCGACACGCAGTCGGTACTCTTATTTATTCTTATACCTTGCTAACATTTATTTAGACCCTCACGACTTATCCCGAACTAGGTGATGATCGTGATCGTCGACCCCTCTCACTGAGCCTCTCTATCCTCAAAGGTACCACGTATATTGGTACCGCCCACCGATCGCCAATCTCTCTCTGTAACATATGAATACGCCTCTCGCATGGAGAACTCCACCCTCTAGTCTTCTTTGCTCGTGACTCATGACCGCTAACAATCCTCTTGTCTCGGGTCACTGCGTTTGAGCTGCTGAACCAAACGCTGCATACAATCCCTCTCTCGCTGTAATCATAGCTATGTCGGGGTGATCGCGTACACCTCGCAACTCTGCTACCCACCATAACCTATAGGCCTCTGTCATTCTCGCATCCATTACACACATTGGCTGCTATCTCCTCGGGCCCTTCTGCGGTGTTGGCCGGGAGGTGAGAATGCTTTGCCTCGACATCGATCTCATATATGGTCTATACGCTGCGGTATGTCTGCACAAATCCAAATTGTCACCGCATGCGATCTATAGGAATCCTCTCATATTCACTTGCCTGTGCCTGCGATCCACCTCAATCGCTCTACCCCTCAACTCCTCGCACTATGTTCTCGGTTACCATATAGTTCCCGTAGGGCCTCCAACAGATATCCGCAACCGTCACCCTCTCCCATACCTGCCTGTAATACTCAATGTCACCCGGCACGGCCTGAGATCTTGCCTCTTGTTCTGTCTGGACCCATCGTCGGAATCCCAACCTCTGTACTCCGGTCTCTCCTGCCTGGATGGATCGGCCTATTGGTCGCACACAAACAATGTGCTCATAGGCCCAACAGTGTAATAAGTATGAACAATCCAACGTGTTGTCCTGTGATTTCGCCTACAAGCCCATAAACCCCTGTATAGCTCCGCCAAATATGCAGGTGCCCATGCAAAAGTCACGTTCCTTTCTATCATCTCCCAAATAACACACATCAATGCCTTTGGAAATCTTCCCCCTTCCGCCCTCGGTAACGCATAATACCCTACCGCTATCATTAATATCACTGCTAACCTTGTCTCCTCAGGGTGTGCTTGGCATACATTACCCCATATGTAAATGACAAACCTCGCTGTGTTAAGTCTCGTGCATATGGACCAAACACTTCTGTTATCGCTGCCCGCCCCACGCTAGGTAGTGCCTGATATACTGGTTCTCCTGTAATAGGGAGTCTCAAAATACGGAACACATCTTCCAATGTTACTGTCATCTCCCCTGTTGGCAGATAAAAGGTATTTGTCTCGGGATTCCATCTCTCAATCAACGCCTGTAACATACCATGGTTACGTGTGATTCGTGAATAATAACGGATTCCACTTAACCCCAAACGATTTATCAATGTCCATTCCGCTGGTGTTACATCCGCTCGGATTCGTGACAACAGCGCTGGCACACTATCATTCATCCTCAACCCTGCCTCTGCCTGCATACACCAAAACAACAAACAACCATTCAATCCGTCAGGGTTTTTCAAACATTCTGGAAATTCCTCCAAAGAACGGTATCGGTTATGAATAACCGTATCGGTTCATGGCGATACCGGTTATCCTAACCGATACCGGTCACTGTCAATTACATACACCTTCCCTAAAAACAACCACCTACGACGATAAATTGATCGTTTATTCCTTTCTATATACACAGACATACCCAAAACCCCGAATTACCTACCCCATAACACTCACCTCATCTATACCCCTGCCAATTTATCATGTTGTCTTTCTCATATCTACTTACCTATTCTCCTCTAGCTCATTCCCAAAACATGCAAGAGTTAAATCACAAACAAGCCGATACCTCTTGGGTTGCGCAGCACTTGAGGTGGCCCTTATCTTCCTCTTGTCCACCGCTCGCTGGATGCCTCTCCTCATTCTGCCATGATCACCACCTTTTTCAACTTTATCTTTCGCCTTCGAATCTCGGATCACATTCACTTTCCTTGTCTCTTTTCTCCTTATCACTCAAATCTCTCATGCAAAAACTCGTCTCGGTCGTCAAAAGCGTCGCGTTCACGATTTAACCTCTTGCATGGCTCTAAAATTAAAACTTAAGTTGCCACCCTAGCTTTTCTATTTTTAGAAAAGCTCATACCTAACTAACCGGTATCGGTTACTTAGCTAATCCGATATCGGTCCATAAGCTACACGACATCGGTTCCTTAACCGATATCGGTTACACACCTATCTTTTCTCAACAACGTTCTTTTCTTCATTTCTCACCTAAATTTTTGTCGCTTTGCCTCTTTTCCTGCATAAACAACACAATTTACCACATTTTGTTCATCCACCACACATAGCATTACAATTTCATTAACATCATTTATTTTATACAAATACACAAACCATCAACTACGGATATCAAGAAACTATCAATCTATACATCATTTGGATCCAATTCATCAGTCACATATATCACAATGTCACAAAACCACCAATTCATCACATAACCCGACATTCATATATATGTATAAAAAAAAAAACATCAAAGATCATCCATCTATCAACATGTCAATTAAACTCATCACACATTCTATATATTACCACCATTAACCAAATATTTAAACACATTTTGAACACGCATGTGGATCAAAACATCATCTCTATATATATATATATATATATATATATATATACGAAGTTTTCAAAAATACAATGTGCCCCTACATCGGACCCCCTTGTGATCTCATCATACAATGAAAGCTTGACGCACGCAGCTACAATAATCAAAAATCTCGACTCGGCTCGCAGGGTGGATCCCTCGTATCAAAAATAGCTATATACTCGCCTGCGAGCATCGGATCCACTATACTGACCCCTACTCGGCTCACGGTAGGTATACAATAAATGAATGAATGAATACATGAATAATACATAGGCACGCAGCCTCTATCCATACACCCGGTTCGCAGACCGGTGCTCATCTCTAAAATACAACAACCATGTCCTGGATCTCTCGGCTCTCCCCACCGCCCTCGGCACCTCTCCCCGCCGGGTCCTGTGGTGCATCTCGCCTCCTACCCGTCACGGACACGCCACGGTATGGCTGCACCTCCCCAGATCTTTGGGTGAGAGGTCTCTCGCCTGCGCCGTATAAGCCCGATACTTTCGACTCCGGTACCATCAAGAATATCCACGATAATATCGGGCCTCTGCTCTAACCTCCATATATTTGTCCGTGCCACCGTAGTACTTTGGGGCTGGTCCCCTTGACTCTACTACCCCGGTGCCCCACTCGTGCATTGGTGGTGCTGTGGGCCGTGGTGGTATCTGGGCTGGCTGGTCATTTGTCTTTCTTCTTTGGTATAGCCGCCGTACTGCACTTCGTGCTCGTGGTCAGACTATCGCTACCGTAATGCCGCTTTGTACTGTACACCTCACTTTTTCACTGGTCATCAGGTCTTTGGCCGTGGTGGTCTTTTTGTGCTCAATACTGAGCTCAAGCTAGCTGCCTGTAAGAGCCGCACTGCTTTGACCCTAAGTTGATCTCTCTCTGTAATCTGCAGCCAAGTGCTGCTGTGTGGCGGGATTATCTGGCCGCTCTCCAGTGACTCCCCATCAATGCTCGTGGGAAGCGGCCTCCTCTCGAGTCCGGGAGGGCGAAGCAGGTGATCCTAACCATCATCAACCACGCCTGGTCGTGTCTCGTGTCGATGTGCACGTGCATGTCACTGCACGATACTGCGCTTATGGTAGGTCGATGGCGCAGCCGCATCCCCAAAACTCGTAGTATCTTTGCCCATGGCGTGTCTCTCGAATCTACTCGAAGATCGCCTCTCCTCGATAGGTAATCGGGCGGATGCGATACACATCCTCCAATGTGACGGCATCTCCCCAGGTCGAGAGATGGAACACATTGGTCGCCGGATCCCATCTCTCGATGAGGGCAACCATCGTGCCGTGATCTCTCTCTATCGCTCGTACTGACTCCACCGAGACCCACCTCACGCATGATGGCCCAATGAGCCGCGGATACGTGTGGCCTCATCTCGCACCAACAATGGGGGCATCTATCCCGCATCGTCAATTGCTGACGTGCCTGCAAAACCAACCCACATCCTTAGACCTACTCTTTATTACAACATCTACTTTATCATATAAACACCCCTTTTTATCCCCCCGACCCTACCCCGACTCTCTACCGCCCCTCTAACAACCTACCACCCCTACAAACCCAAAACAACCAACCCAACCCAAAAACCCAAAACAACCAACCCAAAAACCCAAAACAACCAACCCAACATAACCCCACACCCAACCCTTCTCCACCCCTACAAACCCAAAACAACCAACCTAACCCAAAAACCCAAAACAACCAACCCAACCCCACACCAAACCCAACCCAACCCAAAACCCAAAACCTAACCCCACACCAAACCCTTCTCCACCCCTAACCCAACCCCCACACCTAACCCTTCTCCACCCCTAACCCAACCCCACTCCCACCCACAACCCAACCCAAAACCCAAAACAACCAACCCAACCCCACCCCCACTCCCACCCACAACCCAACCCAAAAACCCAAAAACATACAAGCTACCGACGCCGGCCGATACATGACCAACGTCGGTCACCAACAAGTCTCCCTTTCCCTAAAATTGTGCGACCGATGTCGGCCGCTTAGTGACCGACATCGGTCCCTCGTCCTCTCCCGAGCTTTGAACCCTGCCGCGGCCCCAAAACCCATTTTTTTACCTATTTCTACCCATCTACCCACCCAAAACCCTAAAACTTACCCACCTACCCACCTTAGCCTATCTACCCTCTCCCTTTTTCAAATCATTTCCATTTTCTCATTATTTCCTAAAAAAGGTTAATTCCTACCCAAACCCCCAATTTAGCATAATACAACCAAATCACCAAATTAAAGAGTTTGGAATCTACCCGAACGACGACACGTCGTCGTGGTGGGATGGGTGGTGGCGGTCCAGCTGGTCCAGCCCCTCCACTCCTCTGCACACGTGCCATGCCTCCAATCCTAATCTCTAATTAGGTCCCAGCCACCAATCAATCATCATCGCCTCCTCCTTAATTGGGCCTACTATCAACTCTCTCCGCCAATACAATAGCTCCACCTCACTCAATCAAGCCTCTAATCTCCACTCTCCACGTCAGACAAGTCGATTTGGTTTGCAAATAACAAAAGTGACAATGACAAGCCGTATTTTTCTTTTTATAGGTTTTTCGCCTTTCACCGATATCGGTTACATTTTTCCCTAAGGAACCGGTATCGGTCCCTTAACCGATATCGGTCATGCAGAATCGACATCGGTTTGTCTTCCAACTTTCCCCCAATTTTATTTTTTTGCCCCTATTTACCATTTGCCCCTTTTTAACCACATATCGCCTATATCCACCTTTGCTGAACACCATTTGTTTACCTATTTGGCCCGACCTAAGGCCTCAACCTACCTATTTGGCCCGACCCAAGGCCTCAACCTACCTATTTGGCCCGACCCAAGGCCTCGCCCTACCCATTTGGCCCGACCTAAGGCCTCAATCTACCCATTTGCCCAACCCAAGGCCTCGCCTACCTATTTGGCCCGACCTAAGGCCTCGCCTCTACCTATTTGGCCCGACCTAAGGCCTCGCCCTACCTATTTGGCCCGACCTAAGGCCTCGCCCTACCTATTTGGCCTGACCCAAGGCCTCAACCTACCTATTTGACCCGACCCAAGGCCTCGCCCTACCTATTTGGCCCGACCTAAGGCCTCAATCTACCCATTTGGCCCGACCTAAGGCCTCGCCTACCTATTTGGCCCGACCTGGGCCTCGCCTCTACCTATTCGCCCGACCCAAGGCCTCAACCTACCTATTTGGCCCGACCCAAGGCCTCGCCCTACCTATTTGGCCCGACCTAAGGCCTCAATCTACCCATTTGGCCCAACCCAAGGCCTCGCCCTACCTATTTGGCCCGACCCAAGAACTCAACCTACCTATTTGGCCCGACCTAAAGCCTCGCCCTACCTGTTTGGCCCGACCTAAGGCCTCGCCCTACCTATTTGGCCCGAGCCAAGGCCTCAACCTACCTATTTGGCCCGACCCAAGGCCTCGCCCTACCTATTTGGCCCGACTAAGGCCTCAATCTACCCATTTGGCCCAACCCAAGGCCTCGCCCTACCTATTGGCCCGACCTAAGGCCTCGCCTACCTATTGGCCCGACCCAAGGCCTCAACCTACCTATTTGGCCCAACCTAAAGCCTCGCCCTACCTATTTGGCCCGACATAAGGCCTCGCCCTACCTATTTGCCCGACCCAAGGCCTCAACCTACCTATTGGCCCGACCCAAGGCCTCGCCCTACCTATTCGGCCCGACCTAAGGCCTCAATCTACCCATTTGGCCCAACCCAAGGCCTCGCCCTACCTATTTGGCCCGACCTAAGGCCTCAACCTACCTATTTGGCCCGTCCCCAAGGCCTCGCCTAACCATTTGGCCCGACCCAAGGCCTCACTCTACCCTTATGGCTTGACCCAGGCCACAACCCAATAACTTGGCCCGACCTAGGCCGTACCACTTCGATACCATACCCACAATCAACGCTTTTATTTTATCCATACATCATGTACCTTTTGTTCAATCGAGCTCACTGTTCGTGTTTTAGCATGATTAGGGTCCTTGACTTGATCGTCACGACCAACTTTGCCTAGACCTCAGACCGTGACGCGTTTATCTCAACCAAACCAACCATTTGCACCGCCAACATGCCTAAACGCCTCTCATTCTTTACCTTTTTGTTATAAACCCCGAGCTACTTCCTATGCCTTGGATACTGTGATTATATCACCCTTGTTTGGATAAACTATCGACCTTTGCCTATACATCGCCGGTTTGCTCACAAATCATATACCCTAGTCGTACTTATTGCATTTCAACATGCGCCGCTTCTCGACCTACCCCACCACCTTACCATCCCCTCTACAACATTCACCCTTTATCAACCCTATCCCGCATTTCCCGCTCACTCAATCTATGATAGATTTGAGGGGATTACCTATATCCTTAAACAGAGAAACCACTTCATATTATTGTCCGCGCGCACTTTACAAAACAAGCTACACGACAATAAGGGGCTAATGTAGACACTCAAATTCGTGTCTTACGACCCTCAGTGACCCGCATCCCATTTCGCAACCTAACCTCATTACCTAAACCTTACACAATTATTTATTAATTACCTTGTAATTGATAAATCCCCATCACCTCACCGCCACCTCATTTTGCCACCTCATCATGACCTAGCCCTAACCCTAAAACTAACCTAATTAAGACCCATAACTTGGTCCACACCTACACCCATAACTAATGACCCTTTCGCACTCCAAAACCGACCTTCTAGTCACTTGACCCAAGCCCGCAATCGATCTCTCGGGAGAAAAGTTGGGGAAGGTGGGCTATTTTACTAAAAATAGCCTACTTTTTCCTTACCGATGCTTGTTCCTACTCGACCGACATCGGTTACGTGAATCGCCAACGGTTCCCTATAAATGGGCTCCCCAAACCAAAACAACGGATCGGAATTTCATTTTGGAGATCAGTCGAAGGATTTCTGGATCAACAGAGAGCATTGGGAGCGAGGAACAGAGTCCAAATCTTCACTTGACCAAGCAGACGAGTGGAAATACTAGAAGTGACTACAGCAAAGGAGATCAGCTTATATCTTGGTTAAAACCAGTAAGTCACATCTTGCATGTCCTCTGTTATAACATTTCTTATGCTTCTTGAATCTCAGTCCTCCTAAATCCGTTTCTGAATCCACTACACAACGTGCCATTGCATCTAACTGTTATTTCTTTTTCCTCTCATCATCTCATTTCCTAATATCATCCATAAACCACCTTTACCAACACCACAACCAAATTTCAGAAGATCCTAGAACCCACCGGGTATCGGTTATTAGTAACCGCATCGGTTATCACTAACCGACGGTTCCTCTAATTTAAGCCGAAAACCAGCCTTTCACCTACCTGGTTCAACGAAACAACTTGATTGATACTTTACAATGCTTTTTGTTAATTCATATTAGCAGAAACTCACCACCTTCGAAAGGAAGTTTTATATTTCTGGCCCAAGCGCTTCTCATTTATTGTTTAATCAAAATCTTGTGGTCTTGTGTTCTTATTTGCAGGTAGTCCTTCCAAGACAAAAAGGAGTTCTTCGCAGTCAGCCTGATCTTTCTCTACGGTACGCGCACACCATCTCGACATTCTACAGGTATTCCTCCTAGCCCCTAACCTTATTTGTTTCTAAAAGGAACGAAGCATTTCCGAGTGAAACAAATCCCACCATCATTTCTCTCATTCCTATCATTAAACATAAGTTTTCTCATTCTTCTCCCACTTCCCGGGATCGCATAATTCATGCATCAACTTATAAGAAACCCAAACAATTTCTTAATCAAGCTCGATCAAAACTACAAAGAGCTCTATGGTTCCCAACACTTCCAATGATCTTAAGGTTAAAAATCAAACACAATTCAAGAATCCACATCAACATAACCATCAAGTATGGCACAAAGCGCATAAACCTATGGATAGGGACTTTAATCTCCCACATATAAAACCCATGTTTCAAAACAAATCATAGTCATTTTTGAGTACAAACTCACCACGATCATTGAGATTGGAGAAAACATGATTATTGATTAAAAACACGCCTAATCTCCTTATCAAGGAACTCGTGATACATCATTGTTGGATCTTACCACAGAGTGAATTTTTAGTCCCACCTTTCCAAAAACTATAAAAAATCTAAAAATAAAAAACAATTCAAAATAAAAAAATTTTTGAGAAAACATAAGAAAAATCAAAGGCACAAAGATCAAACATTTCAATTAGGTATTGAGTACACATGGATGTTTCTTTCTTCCCTTCCTTGCTATTCTTTACAAGTCTTCTACCATTTTTATCCCTTTGATCATATTTTAGTTAGCCTCTTCACACGCATTTTGTGACGCTTATATCTATGGTATATGTTTGACCCCGGTCTTTTATCACCTTAGTAAATCAAAGAATGAATGACCTTTTAGAGATCCTATCACATTCAAATCTAATAAACTTGTTGCAAAAGAACTTTTGGACATATTTGTTGACACTAGCCAATGTCATCATCACAATCACTTCCATATCCTTCCATCAAGCCATCTGTGGTTCTTAACCCCTTGTCAAACAAGAGAGCTGAAATAGGTTTTCAGAAAGCAAAAAGAATCAAAATCAATCAATCAAAAAGCTAAAAGCAAAAAGCAAAGCAAATTGATATATTACTCTTCTTGGGGTATTTCCAATAATCTCTATTGGGGCTATGGACACTTGACTTGGTAGTAGAGAAATGTTGCGATTAGAATGAAATGCATCTCCGCTGGCTATGGATGCTGGTGGGCAAAGCGAGCAATGTATGGCTATCCTTCCACCCTCCATTCACAAAACCACCTTGGAAAATAAATCATTCCTACACATTGGATAGTATCTTCACTTGTTGTCTATTAAACCTTCCCTTCAAAGGTAATGAATTCCACATGCACACACTAGATCTCTTTGAGTAAACAAGATTAGTATGTTGCCAAGTGTTACTTTTTGGACCTTTTCAAACTCTTTCTTTAGTGCGTATCTTGTCTCATGATTTGTGCCTTTGGCTAATCAATTTTTCATCACGAGGCATCTAAGCTACCTTCATATCATTCACATCATTATTCTACTTTGTTTATAACATCCATGTGTATTGTATTTCCTTTTGCCATGTTTTTAGACACCTTTGTCCCCTTTCATAAAAATATTCTACTCACTTCCTTTCTATCATGTGCTTTTAGGCCAACTTACGTTGGGGCATCCTTGCTTCTTCCTAACACTTCATTGGTTTATGTTCATCATCATGTTGAACCTATCCATAATGGCCTTGGGTCCCACTTCTACCTATGAAGAGTTTTCCTTTGAATACTCCACCTAATCACTAAGGCATTTTTGCATCTTCACCTTTCTTGTATGCACGTGGCCTTTTGCCTTTGTACATCCCATCTATAACTAGGGGCATCCAAGTTTCCTCATCTTCCCCGTACATAGTTTCAAAAAACTTTCAAAATCAAAATAAAAAAACACTCAAATATGTTAGAAAAATAAAAACACTCAAATATGTTAGAAAAATAAAAACACTCAAATATGTTAGAAAAATAAAAAACATCAAATATGTTAAAAAATAAAAAAATTCAAATATGAAACATCAAAAACAATATAAATCATCCTATAAAATGTCACTCTTTGGTTCTCACCTATTCATGTGTGTGACTTGTGGATCATCTTTATCTACCTCCATCAACAAAAGCTAGGCTACTTACTTTGTCTGTACTTTGGGACATAACGAAGTTTCTGGTACTATTTCATAGTGCACATTGCTTTTCCATTGGAATGAAGTGTCCTCTATTATTCCCTTCACATGTATCCTTACTTGGGGCACCGTCATTAACCCTTGTTGTTAATTTGAATCGGTTAGAATTGAAGGTTGATAACAAAAACATTACATTATGTTTCTCTGATTAGGTTAGCTTTTTACTTTCTCGTATTGCATTACATTATGTATGTTGTATGGAGTTAGGTATTTTTATTGTCTCGTATTACATTTCATTTTTGTATGTTGCATGGAGTTAGTGCTTTTAGCAATGGAATTTGTTCGTATATGGATTTTCATGTCATACTACACTTTTGTTCATTCTTTTTTAATAAGGACCGATGATGAAGATATCTAATAATATGATGAAAAATAAAGTTGTTTAAAAGGCACTAGATGGATATTAGCTCATTCCCTCATCCTCATACTCCTTTTCTTCTATATCCCCTTTCTTTTCTTTTTTTCACACTATTATTTCTTCTATTCTATTTCTATCATCTTTTTGATTGTCGATCAAGTTCTTACATCACCCCATCAACAATCAAGGGGCATCCTCCATTCTACTCATTTTTATTCTATCCCTTCAAAATTTTCTACTTGTTTATGCTTGTCTACTTTCTTTGAAGTGACATCACTTACACCACCCCAAAGAGGGACAAATGTAGACAATTAAAATATGCTTACACTTAGCATTTCCTCCAATTCACCAATTAATAAAACTTTGTTAATTACCCATTCTTCACTCCATTCTCGAATTCCTATTTACGACACCTTCTTGGTTGTATTCCTCCTATATTCAACCTTTTTGTTAATATCTCTCTTATTAGCTAGACATTCCTCCTTTTGACCATTTGGAACCTCCCTAGTACTCTCTAGACCACTTCTATTGGCTTCCTAGGCTATTTATCACCGAATTGATTAACCAAACCCCTCTCAATTCTCAATGAGTCTCTAATCACTTGCTAATCAAGTTTAACTAGCCTAATCCTAGATTAACTAAGCCTAAATCATGTTTATCCTAATCTAATCTAAAAGTTCTTTTTGATTTTAGTCCCACATGCACCCAAATTCCAAACTCTCCCAAGTGGAAAACTATAAATACAAGGCTAAGCCTACCCATACACCTTGACAACTTTACTCACAAGTCCTCTCTCTTAAGCACTTTGAAAGGCATTAGAAATCATTTGTGATAGCTTTAAGCTATAGAACATTTGAATCTTGGCCATACTCCATTGTTGAGAGCTCCTTCATCTTGCATCCATCCACAACACACATAATATGATTGCTTAGAATCTAAACTAGGTTCACTTTTATAGCTTTAAAAGAGTAGAGAGTAATATACATGTTAGTTTTTGATGTTTTTGTCAAATTTATAATGCTTGCATGTTAGTTTCCCTTGTTTATCTCTTATCTTATGGTCCATAGATGAGTTAGTTAAGCTTTGAGGTTTTCTAACCTCATTTCCATAGCTTTTCAACTTATACATGTACACACATCCATGCCACAAGTAATATCTAGAGAATGGTTTATAGATGCATCAATACTAGCATATGAAATTAAGAATCACCAATAAGTGTAATTACGAGAGATGATGTAAATATAGGATGATGAGTGAGAGTGTCCTTATCGGGGTTTGACATAGAACAAGTTCCATGACATATGATAGATCTTAAATCCATAGTAAATCATATCAACATTCATCCAAATTCTTTCAACAAATAATCCATAAACATGCAAGTATACATTCTCTCTTACACACATTCACATTAATGATGAAAAGCCAAGAATACCTCGATGGTAGATAACAAATGTGTGTAGAAATGCATTAATCATGCAACCCATACTACATGATTAAAACATTTCTCTTGAGTCCAATGATTTACATTTAAAGTTGAATTCAGTCAAAACATTTCAATTTTCTAAAGGTTGGACAAGATCTAAATAATCTGGTTATAAAATCAACAACAAGCTCTCAAAACCCAATTCCATCTTAGCCTATCGAACACGTGCAACTAAATCGAGACTAGCTTGGCTTCATCCAAATTCAAAGTTCAAGTAATACATTGAATATATACAACATATATATAATTCATCAATGCGATTAATGCAAGAAAATGAAAATATTCCATACAAGTCGATAAAGGATCATATCATTCAAATACATCATTTAGATTTAGAACAAAGTGATTGAACTAAGGAAGAGAAGCCTCACTTGCCAACATTCTAGAAAATCGATTAATGATATTTGTGTTAATGAGCCTATTTTCATGTGTGTCAAGACTACACACTCGTATTTTCATGTATCCTCAGTATCGGAGGAGTTAGGCTTTAATTTTCATCACTCAAAATAAAATCCGATAAATCATATAACATGCTTTTCTCATATGGGTGAGTTTTTGACCCATAGGTTTATGGACCTCATGGTTTATTTGTTTTGTAAAACCGTAAGTAGTTGTAGGTTTTATGCATAAATAAATGTTAAAATATATTGCTTTGAATTCATTTGTGAATTTCAGAGAGTTTTTTGAGCATAGCTCAAACGGATCTCAGGTTTGTATTGACAGAGCGGTGGCTTGAATAAAATCCAAACAAGATTCTTGGAGTCAACCAAAGACTCAAATAGTTTTTGTGTTGTGTTATTTTAGGATTTTATTTCATATAGTCCTTTTTGCATAGTTTCTCATTAATTACCTTGGGGATTATTCGCACATCTCTTATTTCCTAACAATTTGTGGTCATCTTCGTATGATTGAGTATCGGGAGGAGTTAGCTTTATCATCACTCAAAATAAAATCGATAAATCATCTACTCATTCACATAACCTCAACCTTATTTATTTAAGGTAAGAAGAGAACAAAACAAACTTAAACATATTCAAAGAGATTAACGATTCACATGGCAAACAAAATCATCCCAAAGACTCAAACAGTTTGCGGAAGGATCTACAATAGTCCTAATGAATTAACTACCTTGGTTTGAATAGTCATTACATTGACGGCCAAACCAAACTAGAAATTCTCCTACTCATTCACATAACAATATTCCCAACATTCTTTTGACCTGGGGCAACAAAATATCCCATGCATGGTGCAAATATTTACTCAACAAATAACAGTCCCAATATTTAAACACCCATGTTTAAGTCATGGTAGGTGAAAAATATTATCCCAAATTCACAGCTTGCACTCCAACTCGACTTGGATTTTAAAACTTGACAACCTTCCTCAAAACGAACATAAAAAAGGAGATAACAAAAATCATGACCCAAATTGGTTCTAATAGCCATTCATCCTAAACATGAGTGTTCAAATCCTTTACCCAATCCACAATTACAATATTAATGGGTTCGATCATTCAAACCAAAGTAAAACACAATCCATCCAAACAACTTTTGCAAAAAATGATATAGTCTTATTTAAACCAAAATAAAATTCAACCAAGCCAAACAACCTTAGCATAAAATGATACAATCTTATTCTAATGAGAAATCAAATTCAATTTTGACCCACAACACAGGGTCGTCATTTCCCAAAAATAAAGATAAGCACATGCCATTTAACTACCATATAAATAATAATACGAGGTTGATAGCAATAATACGACCAAAATTTAAGAAGTATCAACACATACAACTGGAAAACAACATTTTATCCTTCCATTATAGTCAAGGAATTATTTACAAACATTATAAAATAGACATGTGAAGAAAACCAACTTCATCAAAATGATAAGGACAAAATACAAAGGCATAATAAAAACTAGTTCTAACAACTACTTACCAAGTAAAACGTTCCATTTTACCATGCAATAGTAGTAAAACTCAAAACCCCAAAATGATATCTATAATAAGCGAGTAGTTCTTGTCACAAATCAATTAGATAGATTTTTTTGGAAGGGATTAGATCCTATCATGCCTAGTAGATTTTTTTGATCTTCCCGAATTCTTTTTCTAGCTCCCAGGATCCTTCTCCAATTCCATGATAGCTTCCACAATCGAAGTAGTTCATCAACAAGATCTTATCCCTATTTTCTACTTAAAATCCTCTCAAACAGTCTCTCCTCAACAAGAGGTAAAGATTCCAATGAACAAAAATGAGAACCAGATCAAAATCTCCAAACCTTCTTTACGGAGTGAGAGAGAGAAAATAAAAATGATCAATGGAAACCCAAAAAAAAACTATCTTTGCCTTTCGCCAACCCAACGTATTTTCCCTAGGTGGTTTGGATCATTTTTCCAAATCATTAATGCCTACCAGGATGGATCAAATTTCTCACTCCCACCGACTTCCTCTATCTCATTTTGGCTTGCCATTAATTGAACACCAATTCCATGATCAAATCTAGCACCGCTTTCTAGTAACTTGAGATATAAATTTTTGGCTTACTACTAAGGAGTTTCAGTGGCTTGCCATAAATGGAATTAGATTTACAACTCCAAGATATGCAAGGGTGGCGGTAAGCCACTAATCCCAATTAAACATGCATCCATCCTTAATGCCACTTGAAATATTATTCGAGTTATATTTTATAATCTAATTCCCCCTTCACTATTATAGTTTAGGGCTTAGTTTATCTTAGTGATATCAAATTAGGCCTACATTAATTTAGGTTAGGTTCCTAAGCGAACCCATTCAATCTACATTCCTTAGGTCTTAGGTTAGGTCACTATAACCTTAACACTATTAGAATAATATAAGAAATATAAGCTTAATAACTACCATAATCAACTCTTACCGACGGAGTGATGTTTCCAAACTGGGTAGTACCACCCAAGCTAGATCTTGGCACTTTCCAGTCCTTATTACAAAACCGAATCTTAAGTAAAACGGAACAAGTCACTACGATCAATTAGTGCAACATAGATGTGTTATCCCAAATTCACCCCTCAAGGTAATTTAGATAAATTGCATCATTTCTTTAGGATTGAGCAAGTTGAATTGGTTCAAGGCCCAAAAATCAGGTTTTGGGGGTCCCTTCGACTCTTCTCTAACATTCCTATCCAAGGAAAATCCAAGGAGTTAGTAAAAAATTACAAAAATCAAAAAAATGAAGTCGTAAGCCTATTTTAATGTAAATCGAGTCCGAGGGATTTGGATTGTACCAATGTGGATCATACCAAGGTTCTTTGTACCAAGTTCGGGTTTGATTTGTAAAGGAGCTAGTTTAAATTGGCAAAATCGAGATATTTTTGTCCTAGACGGTCCACGGGACGTTGGGATAGCTGGGATGTGCATTGCCAAAATCATCGCATACAGCTTCATTATGGAGAAGGTAGATAAATTTTTCCCACGTGGTTTGTGGGATAGTCGGGCTCAAAGATGTGAAAATCACCGCAAAACAAGGGAAATCGGTGAAAGTCGAAAAAATTCATCCCGCGATCCCATGGGATGTCGGGACGTCGGGACCCGAAAAGCGAAATGGCTGATTTGCAAAGGAATTAGATAAGTTGGGTTTTTTCTATTCCAAGCCGCATAGGTTCATAAGGGATGTTTGGGACCTGAAAAACTGAAAAAGCCATAGTCAAAGGGAAATTGGAAAAATTGGAAATTTTTGTCCCGTGGTCCGCGGGACAGCTGAGAACACAGGTACGCGTGGGCTCCAAATGCTGAAAAGGATGATCACAAAGGAGATGTGGTAGAAGTGGAGCTCAATATCCCCAACAACCTAGTCAAAGAAGGGACAGCTAGGATAGGAAATCTGAATCGGGCGTTGCGGAAAATGGAGGCCCAGGACGGTCCAGTACGCATGGGAACCTAAGTTCCCGCATAAGCCGACTTGTCTGATTTGAAAAGTGGGTCAAGTGTGATGCGGATGAAGTGGAGGTTTTTGGCCCAAGTCACATAAGGGACACCCGACACCAAAACCCAAAATGCCAAATAGCCGCATACAAAGGAAAATTCAATGTCTGACCCTCCCGAACTTCAAATGGCCATAACTTTTGACCCCAAGCTCTAATTTTCATGAAATGTTACTTTCAAATGCCCACGATGTCCTCTACACCATATAAACTGGATTTCTTAATTTTTTGAAGGTATATATGAAAATAAAGGAAACATATTCAGCCCCAATCAATCAAATGCTCATTCTGTTAAATGATAGAAATGCCTGGTAGACCCAAAACAACTATCTACACTTAGAAGGCCATAAATTTTGCAATTCTCAACGAAAAATGCACAAAATTGGTACCGTTGGAATCATGTTTCCAATCCTAAGGCACAAAAATTAATAAATTCAGAATTGGATGAGGAATCGATGGTGGATTTGTAGAAAACGTGTCCAATTCAAAACAATGATTTAAGTGGTAGTCGGGATACATTAATGAAGCATGGGATGACTTATTTCACTACTGAAAGTTATGGGATAGTATGGGGGAATTTTTCAAGAAACATACCATCATTTCATTCCATTTATGACATCTTGTAAGTGGTGTGAAGATAGATTTCAGAAATTTCATTTTCCCTCTCTCTCTCTCTCTCTTCTCATATTTCTATAAATTGGAGTGTTGGGATCATTATAAAGGAGATAGTTTTGAGTAGCAAAACTTTGTCAAAAAAATTTGGTGAAGCTAATGTCTTGTAGGACCTTGTAGTGGACTCCTTGCATGGTGATCCGAGCCCTTATCTTGTAATAGATTGAATTGTGCATATCTTGAAGCAATGAGTTTGTGGATGCATCTTCCCTTGTTATGTTTGTTTGCATTCTCCTTGCCCCTTTAATCTCATTGCATATATATTGTGTCTATTTATGTTCTTGCAGGGATCCATTATCATTGTGTGTGTATGAAATGTTGTTGTGAATGAATTTTTGGACTTTGGAGAATTGTTATCACCCCTTCTAGTATGCACTTTGCTCCTATTTTTCACACATTGGAAGACTATTCTCACACTCTCCTTTTCTAGTGTATCACCACTTTAGTGTAGGCTTTGTTTTCATGCATTCTCTCTCCCTAGTCCCTTAGAAATTTAGATTAGGAAAAGATAGTTTTTTCCTGCATTAGAGTAGATTATGGAAGGTAGTTTAGGAACAAGAACCAACTTTCTCTGGAGGTTTATCTCAAGTAGCAAGTCCCACAACTTGGAGATAGTACCCATGTTATCCAATCACAACGTGAGATCAAGCACACACACTTGTGCAAACCATAGGGTGTTGTGATTCGAGATAACAAGATGATCCAAAAAATGAACAACTACAAATTTTAGATTTAATGGAATTGGAGATTGAATTAAGGGAATGCCTCGATCAATGAAACTAATCCAAGGTATGCTCTTAATCGATTCCCAATTATAATAACTATCAATCGTCATTGTATTAAAATAATTTTCCAATTAACCAATTCACCAATTGGTTCCAAGAAAATAATTTAAATTTTCACAATCAGTAGATATCATGTTCATTTCATGAACCAATTAAATAAAGCATCAAAATTCAAGAGTACTTTGTAATTTAATGGATGATTAGTTACACAAATCTCAACTAAGATAAACATCAATCTAGCAACATGATTTAATCAGTTCAACAGAGCAACAACTCAAGAAAAATCACAAGTTAATGTTGCAATCCACATTCCACCGAGAAAGTATAGTTGAGAGGATGGCGATGGAATTAACTTCTTCCTCTAAAAGTATCATCATCCCGATGATTTCCTTTAATTCAAATAACTTATCAAGAAAAATATGCCTGATAAAATTTATGTAACCTTAAGATTTCTTGACAGTAAACAAAATTTAATCCAAAAATTTAGTTTTTCGATTGTATAACAACATCGATGGCTGCAATAATACTTGATAAGGGTAGTTTTCTCAAAACAGCAAACCCAGAATCAGTTATAAGCCAAAATGATTCAATTTTTTGGAAGAGAAATGAAATTTTTCCACTAAAACAAGTGGGGAAAAGCAACTTTCATGTCCTCCAAATTTTCCCAGGTTGCACTTTCTTCATTAAATTGATCCCATTGGACCTTACATTGTCTAATTTCATGATTACATAAGTGTAACTTATGGTTTCCAACACTATAACCGGTTCCACGATGATTACCCTTAGGTCTTGAACCTGCAATGCATTCTAGTTTAAAATATGTGATAAATATGATACATATTTCTTAAGTAAATAAATATGAAAAACATCATGTATTCGTACAATGAGGAGGCAATGAAAGTTGGTAGGCCACATGACTGATTATTTTCACAATCTCAAAGAGGCCTACATAGAAAAGTGATAACTTGGCATACTTGCCAAAGGTAATTGAGCTCTTTTCACACTTGGCCCTTAGAAAATTTTTCTCACCAAGTTCAAATTTCCTTTCGACCCTTTTCAGGTCTGCATAATTTTTTTGTCTATCAATGAGCCTCCTTTAATCTTCTCGGATTAACTTAAACTACTATTTCATTTTGGAAATCATTTCTAGTCCAATTACTTATCTATCCTCCACGTTATCTCAACTAACAGATTCTTGCACCTTCATCCATACAAAGCCTTGAAGGGTGTCATTTTTAGAGAAGAATGGTAAGTGTTATTGTATGCAAATTCAACCAAGGGAATATATTATTCCCATTTGTATCTGTTGGTCCATACAAGACATCTTGATCATATCTTAAAGGACTTGATTTACCCTTTCTATTTTCCCATCCGTTTCGGATGATAAGCGAACTTTAAAGTTCATATTTGTTCCCAAAGTTGCATTAAGAGTTTTCCAAAATTGAGAATTAATTTGTGGGTCCCTATTAGATATTATCAACTCGGGAACACCATGCAATCTGAAAAATTCATGAACAAACATTTTTGTAAGCACAGGTGAGTCATCTTTAAGATTTCTAGCAATGAAATGAGCTTTTAGTTAGTTTATCAATCACAACCAAAATAACATCATGCTTATTTCTTGACATAGGAAGTCCTTGAACAAAGTCCATGCTTATAACCTTCCATTTAAACTACGGTATGCTATGAGCATATAACAAACCATTTGGGTGTATATGCTCGGTTTTCAAGTGCTATAATTCTAAGCAATGAGACACGTAATCCAAGATATATCTCTTCATTCCCTTCCAAAATATCACTATTTAACATCGCAAATCATTTTTGTCACTCCGAGATTCCCAGAGTAAGGTGCATTGTGAAATTCAACCATCACCTTTTTCTTAACTCATTTCCCGGTGGATGTACGTACACTCTATCCTCATACCTCATAACTCCCTCACCATCTAACCAAAATCCTTTGTACCTCATGTCCTTTGGATTCGTAACAAGTGATGTTTTTACCTACCAAAAGTACGGATACTTCATTAATGTATCTCTCGACCCCATTCTAAATTCTTAGAGTCCTCAATGTCACAAGTGCAGAAATATATTTCCTATAACTTAGTGCATCTGCTACTCTATTTTCTTTCCCTTTTATGTAGCTGATGTCAAAATCATATTGAGATAAGAACTCCAACCATCTTCGTTACCTTGCATTTAAGTTAGGTTGAGTGAAGATATATTTCAGCCCAAGATGATCAATTTTTAACTCAAAGGGCTTCCCTAAGAGGTAATGTCTCCAAACTTGTAGTGCATGTACTATTACAATAAGCTCTAAATCATGTGGTGTGTAATTTTTCTCATGCACTTTAAGCTTCCTACTTTCATATGCTATCACATGATCATTTTGTAGAAATACACCCCCTAATCCTTCCCTAGAAGCATCTGTTACCATAGTAAAACTTTTGTTTGGATAAGGGAAAGTCAAAATAGGGGCTGAAGTTAGCTGTTCTTTCAATGATTTAAATGTCAGCCTCACATTTTTTACTCCATAAGAACTTTTATCTTTCTTTTGCAATGAAGTTATTGGGGCAACAACCCTTGAGAAGTCCTTTACAAATTTTCTATAGTAACCAACAAGTCCCATGAAGCTTCTAACTTCATGTACGTTCTTAGGTGCTGACCATTCAATTATGGATGATATATTTGAGGGATAAACTGATATTTCATCCTTATTTATTACATATCCCAAGTATTGTACCTCGCCCATAAAAGGAACACTTGGATAATTTTCCATATAATTTTCTCTTTCTTAGCACCTCAAGTACAATGTCTAGCATATTTTTTACCTTGGTTGTCTTGATGAATTCAAGAGGTAAATGACCGAGCTTGACCTCATTATGGTAGGTTTATGGTGTACCCAAAATTGTTGATTACATCTTGTTTTGCACACTGTTTTAAAACAATGGATCAAGAAGGATTCCTTACCTGCAAACAACTTCCTATAACAAAGCTATGAATCACACTTAAGATAGTATTACAACTTAAGAAATATTCAATTTTAAGAGTACTTAAGATCATTCTTACAAACGTGATATAATAAAGTGTGATTATCACTTATTTAGTTAGGTACATATATGATTAACATGGACATATGATTTATAGCCATAAATTAGATTCTTGATATTTATAGAGATTCTTAGATGTATTAGAAGCTATGGAACCAACAATGTCTTCTTCTTCCTTAGTGAAGTCGAATCAGGAACTAAGATGTAGTCTCCATCAAGAAGTCAAAATCTTCTTCCCGATTGTCATAAAGGTGGGAGAATGCGAGTCGTGTTGGATACACTAATGTGGCAGTTTAATCAAATTTTGAGGCACTATGATAGTCCTCCTCCAAGTCTTAAAGGCCGGTCTCGTGCTCGGCATTCGTATTAAATGAGATCCTCCTAGAGTCTTAGTGCTTCATAATATGCCTCCCAAAAGGCATCAATGGCTTCTCGAATGCATTGTGTCGCAGCAAAAATGGCCTCCAAGTGATCAAATGGAGCTGCTTGTATCACATAAATTTCAAGGTCGTGAAGCAAGTTGTATTTCCCCCAATACAGTGGATGGAAAACAACAAGAAAAGAGTCAACTATGGGAAATTAGATCATCCTAAAAACATCTAAAGTCATCATGCTAGAAATAGGATCAATAGATAAGAAAAAAAAAGCATTTTAGTTAAATATTTAGTAAAAAATGACAAAAAATCATGAAAATGCAGAAATCACTAGTGATTTAGAGAAATCACTGGTGACTGAGGTAATCATCGGTGATTACTGTGAAAACTGAGGATTTTTAAAAATAAAGTCTAAACTAATGAATTAGACATTATTTTGACAAAACAAAAGTTATTAATCATATCAATAATATACAAGCAAGAATATACCTATTTCTAGTGTCTAAAATAAATCAAAATGAATGATTTACCTTGTAGAATGTGTTGGTGGATGGAAGAGCATAAGAAGGTAGCTGGAGGATGGAAACGATCAATCTGATGATGAATATGGTGTTCATTGAGAAACTTGATATTAGGTGATGTTGTTATGAGATGCCCGAGTGCTTGATGGACTAATAGTGAAACAAAGTGCACCTGTAAATCTCTAGAATTCATGTCCCAAATGAGGTATGCAAACTAGCATTTATATATCGCCGATGATCAGGAAAATCACCAATGATTTTGGGGAAATCTAGTTTGGTTAGAAAATCAAATGATTTTCTTCCATTTTCAGCTCAAAACGATGGATTTTGAAGTGATAAGGATGGGGATGGTTAAAAAAGCACAAACTAAGTTTTTTAGGATGAGGGGACTCGCTTTTTGGATGATATGGCTAGTTAAAAGGCTAGTTAGTTAGGGAATAGGTTAGTGCATTTTAGGAAGTGGTTTTAGAATTGGTTTGGGTATTTAGTGAGGTGTAAAAGTTAACTTTATAGGTGGGAGGATGAGGTGTGAGGAGATAATTAGGTGATTTATTCATTTTAATTTAAACAATCATTTTAGATCTTTGAGATATGATGGGTAAATGAATTAATTAATCGAAAATGGGTGACATAATGGGATGTCACAAATATGTTGTCTTCTTCGGCACGTGAGTATTTTTGGGCTTGAGGGGGTGGTATTTTTGGTGTCTGCATTTTTCCCCTTTTTATCTGGTGTTTTTTTGACAAATTTCTAGACAAAAACAATTTGGAATAGTTGTGTCATTATGGGTGAATTCACTGTAGCACAATACAATGAGCACTAATGTGTTTTTGTTTCAAAAGTCTTGCCCCAATTGGAGAGGGTGTAAAATGAAATGCTGGGGAATCAATTTTTAGGGTAGCTAAAGGGATAAACACCTACGGACGTATGATTCTTACTTGATGGTGTTTTTAAAAGTGGGGAAGAACCAAGTGATGGGGGCCAAAGGACTCCTCTCCCATAGACGAATGGTAATTCCAAAATTTTGAATGTGTTGGTTTGTTTAAGAGTTTTGAAGGCTAAAGTCCTTTGAAAACATGGCACACTTGTGTAGAAATTGAAAAATGGTGTGTTTTTGTAGGAAAATGTGGATGAGGATCCATATACAAGGTAATCGCTAGCGATTGGGTCAATCACTAGCAATTAAGCCAATCGCCGAAGATTGTCTTGAGTGGGAAATGAGTTATATATAACCCACCATTTTTTACATTTTTTTATTATTACTGTGTTTTTAAAAAGTTGTAAAAAATATTTTCTAAGAAGTGTTTTGAGTGATTGATCGAGGGAGATGGAAACTATGAGTAGGAAGAGGAAGCCTGTGCAGGAAGAGGAAAATTCTAAACTTTAAACTTGTTTAGTTTTGTTGTAATTCTTTTATTAGTTTTTTTGATAATTTGGATGAATTTTGAGGGTGGTTTGAGAGTTCAATAGGTATCACCAGTGATTCAATGAATTGCTGTTGATTTACACAGATCGCTGGTGATTCATGTGAATCGCTGGCAATTCAAGTGTTTATTAGAAGTTTTGTGATTTTGCGAACTGTTCTAGCTTATGTCATGATTTTAATTCATTGATTGTATCACCATGATGATACTAATGCTTTGTTTTGTGTGTTTGTGCTTTGCAAGTGGATGTGAAGCTTACTATCAGAGACCACATCCCTTAATGTTAGATGAGGTCAGGGAGGATTTGGCCAATGATGATTGGGATCACTTAGAGGAAGTGGGATTTGGGGGGATGAGATATTATAGGTGGATTCATAGATGCCACAGTCTCATTCTTTCTTTGTTAGAGAGGTGGAATCCTTCACCAACACTTTTATGGTTTCCCACTGGAGAGATGAGCATTAATTTAGAGGATGTTCATCGGATCACAAGGTTTCTAGTCAAGGGACAACCCATTTATTGCATTTGAGATACAGAGAGGGATGATACCATGAATAGATTGTATGGAGATGACTCTTAGGGTGTACGATATACGTTAGGAGCCTTTGATTACCCAACTTTGTATGAATCTTGGAGAGAAGATTGTCCTCAGATGACCATGGTGATGATGGGTATTTCTTGTTTTGGCTTTCCGTATTCGAAGGGGAGGTTCCCATAGATGATGATAGGAGGCGGTTGTAGAGATGATGAAGCATAATACTATATTCGAGTGGGCCCCCACTTTACTTGCACATACATACAGAGAGTTGTTGGCTTGGAAAACCCACAAGAGATATGACATTGATGTTGGTTTTCTGTTATAGTGTTGGGCCCATGAGCATATTGCTATTTCTCACCCACTGGGATTTTCAGGTGCTCTTGATGTAAGGAACCCATGTTTTATGAGGTGGATTGCTAGTCTTGGGAGGGCCAGAAGGCCAAGGGGCCTACCCACTATCAAGACATGATATTAGTGTTGCAGGTCGGGATGTGATCTGATGGCCATATGTTGATTCCTTGATTGGCCTAAGTTCCCACAAGATTTGTAGAGTTTACAACAGGATGTGTGGGTGTAGCATAGAGAGCTGGGGAGGATGAGCTAATGAAATTCAGTCGGATCAGGTGGAATTTTGGCCTGATTCAATATATACCTAAGGATCCGGTGGCTTACAGATAGGAGGAGGGATATTTAGAGACCTCACAGGCCATCATGGTAGGACTTACTATTATTGCTGATCAGGCATGGGTTACAATTCTCAATGAGGATGGTGACTTGGTTCCCCTTGATGACACAGAGGTTACTACAGATTTTAGTGCATGGTGGGCTCATTATTTGAGAGCCTTTGAGAGGACCAAGGCAGCAGAGAGGGCCACATAGGCATTCTGACATGTGCGTGATCAGGTAGAGGGAGGAGAGTAGGAGCCTAAGGAAGAGGAGGAGAGAGCAGAGGGAGATGATGGTACAAATGCAGTAGTGGTAGCAATGACAATTGAGAGGGATGCCACTCGATACAAGAGAGATGATCTTATCGGCATCTGGGACACGCTGATCACTAAACCTGATGGTTTGATCACGAGCATGATGGCTTACAGGCACAACTTATACTTATCTCTAGTGATAGGGACAAGTACAAGAGTCAGAGAGATACATTGAGGAAGGCCTTGGGGATTACCAAGCCTTCTATATCTAGTGTAGAGTTATCACCATCGCCCGATAGAGAGGGGCACCTTCGGACCAAGCATAATTTTCGTGGCCCATTATGAGACTATGCACATGCAGAGCATGATTATTATGCGTAGAAATGGTGGTGAAGAAGTACCCCGATGTTATCCTCTACGTGGATTACTCATCCACCCAGGGTGGTAGCAAATCAAGACACAGCGACAGTACGGTGAGCGTAGGTCATCGATCTCGGCGAGAGGCTAGAAGAGGAGGAGGCATGCCTTCCTCGAGAGGAGATGATGTATATTTTGTATTATGTATTCTCTCATGGAATCCCATTATATGTATGAGACATTGATGATATTTTGAGATATTTATAGTGATGTTGATTTTGTATGGATAGGCTCATAGAAGCTCTTTTGATTCTATATGGATTATATGGATTTTATGATCATTTTTACATGATGATGATGTATTTATTTCTTGATGATGATGATGTGTATTTATGTTTCATGATTTATCTTGATATCTATATGTGTTGGGTACATGTTTCATGATTATGATTTGGAAAATGTGACCATGTTTACAATTTAAAATGTAACCGATAATAATGAAGTAAAAGTGGAAAGAACACCCCACTGAGTTTATTAGTGCATATTAGGGGTCTTGATAGTATTTACACTTATATCCTTTCAAAATGTTAAATAAGACTATCATTGGATAGTTTAGGGTAATGGATTTTCAAAAAAACATTTTGTGACAACAATGGGAACAAAAGAAGGTATGGATGTAAGCCTTTGTAGGGGAGGAAGGTTCTCCTTTTTGATGGGTTATAAGGAATCAATGCCCCAACTTTTATAATAATATTTTCAAGCAAAATGATCAATGCGGGAAGTTTTCTCATGGGAAAGTTGATCAATGCAGGAAGCTTTCCTGATGCTTTGTATTTTGAAGGATGATCAATACGGAAAGCCTTATATAAGTAGCCATCCTTCGAGGGTATGGTCTACATTTTTGATTGAATTGAATGTTCATCCTTCATGGGATCAGTCCATGATTTTTTCAGGTAGCCTTCCTTTGAGGGATCGGTCTACTTTTCTTTTTATTTTTGACAATATAATATTTGAATAGCTATCCTTCGAGGGATCAATCTATCTCCTTAATAATTTTAGTAAGAAGCATCCATATGTGTATACTTTGATTTTTATTGGGCTGAGGGAAAGACCCTAATAAACCATTTGTTGAGGAGGAGATGATTTATAGGAGACCTACATCCATATGCCCCATGTAATAGTGATAAAAATGATGGAATGGATCCTTAGCTTGTATAATAAATATTTGATCACAAACTATTGTCATGATAATCAATTAATTAATAGTAGAAAGGCCACAAGTGAAAAACATTTAGAGGTTCTACCTCAGGTTCCCCTTCAAGATAAGTGAGACAATATGCTCTTAACCCATACTTATGAGTGATAATATATGGACCAATCTAGTTGGGGAAAACTTTCCACATTTAGTCCGCTCTAATGTAGTTACATTTTGATTTTCTTAAGAACAAGGTCACCGATTTTAAAATCACACTCTCTCGATATGTCTATTGTATGCTTTATTAATACATTGTTGATAAACTTGGTGATGTTCAAGAGTTTTTAGAATTTTTTATCTAATAACTCAAGCTAGGTTAGATAATTTTTGTATACTCTTCATTAGGGATGAAGTATTTTAAAGATAGCAGAGTGATGGAATTTGAATTTCTATGGGTACGATTACTTCAGAGCCATAAATGAGTGAGTATGGTGTGGCACCGGTGAGTATACGAATCTTGGTTCGATAAGCCCACAGTGAATGTGATCTAAGTATGTCAATCCCTACCTACGCTATTTACGATTTTCATAAGGATTTTGTTTAGTGTTTTGTTGGAAGCTTCAGCCTGTCCATTTTCTTGGGGTTATTATGGTAATGAGAATCTTAGTTTAATGTTGAATGTATTAAAGAGCTTCTTAAACTACCTTTTTTAAGGAATTTCCGTTGTCCGTGAAAATCTTGTGTGGGATTCCAAAACAACAAATGATATTTTGATATATTAAGTTAATGATAGGCCCATATTTTGTCGAGGTCAAAGGAATAACTTTAACTCATTTAGTAAAGTATTCGGTTGTAGTGATAATTGAATGATTTTGTTGAGATATTTTGGATTGATTGCACCAATGAGGTCTAGTCTCCATTGAGAGAAAGGCCATAAGTTTTAAGCGGGTTATAATTCTTGACTGTGAATGTGGATGAGATCATAATGGAGTTGACACTTGACACACTTATTTATGTATGTACAACAATACTCGGTGATTATAGACCAGTATACCCTAGTTGTATGATACGTTTGGCGATAGCATTGCCACTGAAATGACCACCACAAATACCATCATGGGATTCTTCAATTTCTCTAACTTATTCATGTGACTTAAGACAACGTAAAAGTATACCATGAAAGCTACGTTTATAAAGGCTACCATCCATTATAATGAAGTGAGTGACACGTTAAAGAAAAGATCATTTGGTGCCTTGTAATAAGTTTGGGGGACTTTAGATTATGTGAGGTAATCAAATATTTAAGTATACCACATATCCGATCAATTTGATTTGATGTTTTGGATGGAAGGTAACTCATTTTGATGTGAAGGATGATCTAGGTGTTGAATAACAACAAAAATCTTAGTTTTATCATTTGATTTCATTGTTTCAAAAGGCACAAGGGATCCTAAAGAAGCCATAGTGTTTGCAAACCTATTAGAGGATTGTGGGATGGCTTGAATGGTATAATGGTTGAATAAACTAAGGAGAAAATCAGAAACAACTTTATATTTTTGGAGTATTTCATTTTTACATTGGAATTCCCATTTGACTTAGCTGATGAAAAGTTGTGAATCTCCATAGATTTCCAGGTCTTGGACACCTAAGAGAATGGTGGTTTGTAAACCCATGATTAAAGATTCGTACTCTGCCATGTTATTAGTATACTCAAAATTGAGTTTGAATAATAATGGAATGGGAATGTACCAAGGTGGTATGATGAAAATTCCAACTCCTCCACCTTCCTGGTATTTAGCACCATCAAAGAAGAGGGTCATTTTGATAGAGAAAAAATATGATGAGCAATCATCTGATCCATCAATGTTATTAAGATATTCTTTGGGAAATTATTCATGAGGTGGTTTATTATCTAGAAGAGGTGCTTTAACGAAATGATTAGCAATGCCTCGAGATTTAATGGACTTTTGTGGTATAATTTCCAAGTCAAATTCAGTCATTAGCATGAGCCATTGGGTTATGTGGTCATTATGATATGGTTTGGCATGCATGGCTTGAGGTGGGTTAAAACTAGTGACAATGTATGTTTTATGGTTTAAAATATAGTGTCACAACTTGGAGGTGGCGAAATACAATGTGCAACATATTTTTCCAGCCTTTGTATAACGTGTATCATATTCATGTGAAGTGTGTGACTGATGTAATATACGGCCTGCTCATGACCTTGATTATCATGGTGGGCAAGCAAGGCTCCTAGGGCATGCTCAAAAGAGGATATGTATAAGTAATATGGCTCTCCTTCGCATGGTGGAGTGAGGACAGGTGGTGATAAGAGATATTGTTTAATTTTATCAAATGCCTATTGAAATCCAAGTCCTAATATAACTCAACATATTTACAAAGAAAGTGATGAAAGGGTTGGCAACGATCATAAAGTTGAGATATAAAGCGTAGAATTGACTAAAACTTTCCTTGAAGGCTACGTAGTTTCTTAAGATTAGTGGGTGGAGATATTTTGATGATATCCCTAAATTTTATGGGTCGAATTCAATTCCATGGATAGATATGATAAACCCTAAATTTTTTCCAGTAAGAACACCAAAAAAATGTTTTTGTAGGATTGAGACGGAGGTAGAATTGAATAAGGTGGGTGAAGATCAATTCAAGAACTTCGAGATGGTTTTTCTGAGATTTAGAATTTCCAAGGAGGTTGTCAACGTAATCCTCAACAATTTTATGGATAAGGTCATTGAAGATGTATGTCATGGCATGTTGATACATTGCCCTAGTGTTTTTAAGTCCAAAGGGCATGACACGATAGCAAAAGTTTCCCCAAAGGGTTATAAAATATATTTTGTGTTGATCATCGGAGTGCAATGATGATTTGACTATAACCAGAAAAACCATCCGTGAGGGATAAAATTTCATGGTGGCGGTTAAGTCGATGAGCTGATCTATGTTCTGGAAGAGGAAAATCATCCTTCGGGAAGGCAAGGTTGAGATTGCTGAAATATATGCAAATGCAAATTTTTACCAAGGCCTTAGTTACGGGGACAACTTTAGAGACCCATTGCGTAAAATCAATGGGTATGATGAAATTTATGGTTAAAAGACATTCCAATTATTTTTTAACAAGGAGAGCTATACGGAGGTGCATCTTGCGGAGTTTTTGTTTGATAGGTTTAACACCAGGATATGTGACTATGTTATGTACAACAATGTTGGGGTCGATCCTAGGCATGTCACTATATGACTAGGTGAAGGCTTGGTGATATTTTTTTAGAAATGCTATGAAGTCATGTAATTCTTGTGGATCCAGAATTTGACCGACTTTGACTATATGGGGATCTTGTGAGGTTCCTAGATTAATATCGAGTGTGGATTCATTGAGAAGAGTGGATGTTTCAGATGGTAGGGATTTATGAAGGAAAAACTCTTCATCAAAGGATATCTCGGTCATCCTAAAAAAAGCGAAGGATATTTATTGTGGGTGAATCTTCTTCAATCATCTCTGATAGGACAAGTGGCAATGATTTGATGGAGTGTCTTGATTGATAAGTGAGTGGTCCCAAAGATATAGTATTGATAATTTTTTTTGGGTGGGATAGGTATAGTATCATCTGTATCCATGGGATCCTCAGGCTTGGTAGATGATAATAGTTCTAGTTATGGAACGGAATCTCTTGTTCACATGTAACAGTGTCAGTCACTTCTGGAGTGGGTTTCCTATAACCTAAACCATTCTTCTCATATGGTTTGAGAGTGGACAAGACAGGTTGGTCATGTCCCCTTGTTCGTAATGTCCAAGGCCAAAGCCTCTCCACAGAAGTGATGAAGATACATATGAGAAAATTTGGGATTATCAAGAGATTTAAAACTTGATTTAGACAATATTGCATGATGTGACTCAATCACATTGGATGGTGGATTATCAAATCTTCTATAAAAAGGTTTATTTTAAGATATGACGGTCCATAGGAGATAACATCCCCTACATTAGGGTTGTACATGGGTTGCATGTTGTCAGGGTGACCATATGTTTTGGTGAAGGAATGGAGTTAAACATGAGGAGATGATATTCCCTCGAGGGTAAGGTGTTTAATGGCCTCATGTGATGAGGAATCATCTAGCGGTTTAGAATAAGGGATTGATCTACTCATGGAAGATTGATCAAAGGATGCCGATATGGTTATAGGTACTAACACATGTCATTTGATGGTACATCATATAATAGTCAATGAATGGATTTGGGTCAGCAGGGATAGTGTGATTTTTCCCTTCATGTTCATACTTAAGACAACGATGGAGAGTGGAGGGAACACAATGCATTGTGTGTATCCAAGGATGGCCTAATAACATATTATACTGGAACTCACCTTCTATAATGTAGAAGAGTTTTGGTAGGGTTTTGACACCTATCCTAAGTGGTAAGATTATGATGCCTAGCATGGGTGTGATTGTGTCATTAAAGGAGCAGAGCAAGACATGGGTTTGAGAAATGACCGTGTTAGGTAACTTAAGTTGTTCAAAAGCAAGGGAAGATATGATGTTGATGGAAGCACTGTTATCAATCATGACTCTTTTTATAGAGATATCATTAATTTGAGCATTAATGAAAAGTGGTAAGTCATGGTCTTTGGGTCTAAGAGTGGGTATTTTAGATGGTTCGAATGAAATAGAAGTAGATGATTTTAGAGCACCTAAAATTTTGTGAAAGAAGTTGGATCATTAGCTGTGATAGTAATAGATTGGAGTGCTTCCAACATGGCTTTTTTGTAAGCTGGTGATGTCTGGATGAGCTCATAGAGTGAAATTTTGATAGGAGATTGATGTAATTGTTTAATAGCCACTTTCTATAATGTGGTGAGGGAAGAGTTACTGGTTTTATTAAAACCTTGACTTTAGATGATGATGATTGACTAGGCCCTTCAGAGTCGATGATACTGATACTTTAGGTTTACCAGGTGGTGTTGATGATTCTAGAAATGGGGATATAGTAATAGAGTACTTATATTGCTTGGATCCGGAGGTTGGTTGCCATAATTTTACGAATGGGTGGTAATATGAATAACGTTGACTTTGTGGTTAGATGTCTCGGGGTAGATTCATTCAATTGCATTGGTGTTGATGCTAATGCTAGAGGAGAGGAAGGAATATCAAACTACCAATCTTCTTCGAATCTTTTTTTGAAAGGCTTTACAATCTTCTATGGTATGAGCTCGTGTTCTATGGTAATTGCAAAAATAATCAAAATCATACAAAGCATGCTTCCACCTCCGATGGTTTGAAAGTTTAGGGGTGTAACATGATGAGTGACTCTTGTAACACATTATCCAAGATGGTAGCATATCATCCTTCCGGTTCAAATATAACTGGACATTGATTTCTCCGGGGTTATGTGAGACAGTATTTTACGTACGGTTGATTTACTTGGTGGGCAAGAAGGTATTATAAATTTCCCGACAAAAAGGTAAAGGAAACTATGCATAGGTGGTGGTTCTTTGAGGGTGATTAGTTTGTGCGGGGTGAATAAGAAAAATTTGGATGTGCTTGTCCATTTTAGAATGAAAGACCGAGCGTAAGGGCTAACTCTCTGGGAATGTGATCCTAGGTTTTAGGATAACTAAAAGGAATGATAACCATATCGCTCCAAGAAAATAACACAAAAATGCTAATCAAACACCACAATCAATAAGATGAAAGAAATTCGCTTAATAACTTTACATAAACCTTTACAAAAAAATGATCGAAATATCATATATTATTATGGAACTCAATGAAATACAATGAGAATGGGCCTTGCCTATATAGGCAAGGAATAACAATCTAAGAAATAGTCAATACCATAGATCAAGGAAAGAACTATTTAATACGGTAGATCAAGGAAGGAACTATACCTAACAACTAGATAATGTCTCCTAATATCTAAATAAGATAAAAGAAATATCCACACACATCAAAGGGTGAGGATAAATATAATAAAGGTAAATAAAGTACCTAGGTGAACATGAGCTAAGGTAAATACCTACTCGACACCCACCTCAAGTGAAGATAAGGGCCAAAATAGAAGTGGCATGTCCATAGGATGAGTCCCAACAAATAGGCACGATGAGTTACTCATGTACAATATACCTATGAATAAATCTTGAACTAAAAGAAGGAAAGAATCCCGCTAGAAGGAAAGAGAAAGAAGAAGAAGGAAGATGTTCTCATGAACACCCCCAATAAAACCTTCTAAAACCCCAAGAATTCCATGCAACTCAAGGTATCAAGGTGATGCAAAAGAATTTGAAAATATGTCTCGCAACTCCGCCGTTGAGTTGGAATGTACTCCAAGCAAAGAAATCCATCATAAATGTGCTGATGAATGAAGTTGATGTGTATCTCAATATGCTTGGTCCACTAGTTCTCAACTGCATTGCAAGAAATGTGAATCACACTTTGGTTGTTACACCAAAGTACAGTCGGTGAATCCTATGGGAATCCAAAATCTATCAATAACTATCAAAGCCAAAGAATCACGACTCGCTATAACCGCTTCTTCCCTCTACTCTTCCTCTAAAGATGAAAGTGCAATAGCCTATTAATTTTTACATTCCCAAACAACAAGAGAAGAACCAAGACAAAAAAATATATCCGTAAGTGGAACTCCTGTCATCAATAGAACTTGCCTAATCTGAATCTATATACCCAACCAACTAAGTAGAACAACTAGAGTAGTATAGGCCAATGTGGGAAGTGCCCTTCAAATAGCACAAAATATTTTTAGTATCATGTCAATGACTACTATGAATGTGCAAACCGAGACACAAGCCCCGCTGCAAATGAAATATCGTGAAATTATGGGTCAAGTACATGAGACTCCCAACCAATTGCCTATACAATGCAGGGATCACAAAGTGGTGTGGTACATGTGGAAGTAAGAGTAACCCAGACTGAAAAGGAGATGGATTTGGCTTGCAATAAGCCATAACAAATCCCTAAATAAGATCATGGGTGTACTTTTCCCGACTCAAATGAATCCCTACATCTCTGTCTAAGAAATCAGAAACCAAGAAAATAATGCAATAACCCAAGATCCTGTCATGTCAAATTATGTAAAAGAGCCCTCCGAATAGTCTCGAATGTGTGAAGAAGAAATTCCAGTAAGTAATGCATCATCAACATACAAGACAAGTATCACAATATCCTCACCAACATGATGTAGATATATTGTATAATTAGAGTGGCGATGAACAAAACTAGTATATAGAAGAAAATAATTCATCTTCGCATACCAAGCCCGAGGGGCTTGTTTGAGACCATAGAGAGACCTTCTGAGCCTATAAATGAGAGAAGAATCCCGAATAAATCTAGCTGGTTGCTCCATGTATATTTCCTCTTGTAAATCTCCATGTACGAAGGCACTCTTCACATCCATCTAGTATATGGGCCACCCCTATGATGCGAAATAACAAGTATAAGGCGTACATAATCCATTTTGGAAATGGGTGAAAATTTCTCGTAGTACTAAATACCTTCAACTTGTGAAAACCCCTTTTCAACAAAATGAGCCTTATACTTGTCAATGGACCCATTAGCTATATATTTTGGTTCAAGATACCCACTTAAACCTAACCATATTTCTTCCTTTAGGAAGAGATACTAGATTCCAAGTATGATTTTTCATCAAAGAAGAATACTCAACTCCATCACATCATCCCACTCCTATATCCCATGAGCCTTTGAAAATATTGTGGATCCTCGAGAACTACTCACGACACAAAAAGTCCATAACTTGTAGAATGTACATGATGATGTCTAGTGGGTGGAAGATTCTATATGAAAGGTGCTACATTAGAAATCAGTGCGAGCCCACTTAGGCATAGTGAAAACATTCATGGGAATAGGATCTGTCATCACCAATCCGGCACTATGATAATTCTTCACCGGAACTCCTCGTGCTATGATTATTTACTAATGCACAGTTTGGTGGATGTAACTGGAAACAACAACAACATAACACAAGAATATATCGACTATGATAAGACGGAATGTATCAAAGGAATGATAATAATATCACCCATGAACAACATAACATGAAATTGTTACAATCTCACCCATGAGGTACTTCACAAGACTATGGGAGAAACTTTACAATTACGCCTCTTGATGGCTTCTTCAACACACCTTTAAGCGATGGCTTCCTTCGCACACTTCCTACAATATTTCTCACTACTTCTTTCTATGCTAAATGAGGGGTTAGCCTCTCTATTTATAGAACTTCTAGGCTTATCCATCTTATCTCTAAGATAGGATAAGAAATCCACTCTGACGAATCATATTCCATACCTTAACTCTTATCTGTACATGTAAGCTTATCTTCTAAGATAAGATAAACCTTATCATTTTACATGGGTTCCACATTTTTAGACTTTTTACAAATAAAATACACAAAATATTTATGACCTCACTCCTTGTCCTTATTACCAATATAATATTTCTAATTCCTAATCACGTAGACCCTACTTCTCTAATTACCCAAACTTTGACATTTTAACATTACCGGACCACTTACGACAAATATTTACTTTTTACAACATTCCTATTGTACTTTGACTGTTACCGTACTCCACATTATTGGCGGCACCGTACTGACGGCGCCGTTATCTTCTATCAGACGCTACTACTAATTATACTTAACAACATCATATTCCTAATACATACATTAATGAAATAGAAATTACGGAGGAAAATTTTAGTGTCGACATCTTCCCCCTTCCTAGCTTCTACTCCGTCCTCGGAGTAGACTATTCTGGTGCTTGGAAAATCTTCAACTTGTCGTGGTTGACCCATTTCGTAATGGGAGTGCCATCCAATTCCTCCAGTCGGTACGTACCATTTTCATGCACAGCTGCTATTTTGTAGGGCCCCATCCATTTTGGAAGAAATTTTCTCTGTCTTCTTTTTTTGTATCTGGAATCATATACTAGAACCAAGTCATTCACATGAAATGGAGACCACCGGATCTTTTGATCAAAGTATTCCTTCTGCTTCATTTTCTTCTTATGGCTTGTATCCTTTGCTATTTCTCTCATTTCCTCCAGCAAATGAAGATGTACCAACCTTTCTTTTACTGAATCACTTTCATCCATCCTTTCATTTTTCATAACTCTCACAGTGGGAATATCAAACTCAATAGGAAGAACTGGATCAATGCCATAGGCCAACTGAAATGGGGAGTATCCTGTTGCTGACTTTGATGTTGCCCTATATGCCCACAATGTTGCATGAATCCTTTTATCCCATTTATGTACCTGCAAGGCTGCATCTTTTGCTAGAATTTGACACAACACAAAATTTGTTCGTTCCACCTGTCCATTTGTGCTTGGCTTGTATGTTGTTGCCTTCCTGTGCTTAATAGAAAACTTATTGACTAGGGCTTCTACCACCTCATTAATGAAGTGGCTTCCTTGATCTGTTACAATTTCTAATGGGCAACCAAATCTGGTGACAATGCGTTCATACATGAACCTTGCCACTTCATCCATGGAAGTTTTTTTAATGGCCTAGCTTGACCCACTTGGTTAAATAATGCGTGGCAACTACAATATACTTATTTTGGCGTGATGTAGTTGGAAGTGGACCTACAATGTCTATTCCCCACTTTTCAAAGGGACCAGGGAAGAATAGGACATAATGGAGCTGATGAAGTCTTACGGTTACCATGTGTTTGACAAATATCACATGTCTTACAATAATTATAACAATCTTTAAAAAGAGTGGGCGGTGATAACTTTGCATCCAAGATCCTTCTTGTTGTAAGTTGTCAGAGAAGTGCCCTCCACATGTACCATTGTGGAATTCTTCTAGCAGTTCCTTCCCTTGATCACGTCCATTTGCCCTCTTGTACTGTCCATCAGGTCCTATTCGAAATAATACTCCATGCGAGAATAGAATATGGACGATGGCTTGAGTAATCTTTCTCTTAGTCTTTGCATTGGCACCATCGGGAAACTTGAATTCATTCGGATAATTCCAAATATCTATGTATTCACTAGGGATTGTGTCGAGGGATAACAATCTTGCATCGGGAAATCATCATCATCACAAGATGATCCTAAACCATCATAGGCTCGAGAGAGTGCATCTGCATTGACATGCTTCTTTCTGGCCTATCTATAATATCAAATTCAAATTCTTGTAGCAAAATTATCCATCTTGCTATCCTCCCGATGGGTTAGGCTTATTTACAATATATTTTAGAGCACGATGATCTCATTACAACTAGAAATTTTTGCCCTAGCAAGTAATTTCTAAACTTCTTTACAAAAAATGATAGCGAGCCTCTTTTTCGATTCTGATATAATTTACCTCAAAGACTTTTGCTCATTTATGTCTACTCCCAAAGTAAATTGGATGTTCATTCCCATTTTCATCCTTTTGGCTCAAAGTACTTCCTAGTGTTTGTATCTCGAGGCATCGGTGTACACAATGAATGGCTTGCTCCAATCTGGATTCTTCAAAACGGTGAAGACACCGGGGCTTCCTTGATTGTCCAAAAGCTTCATGCGCCTTATTTCCTGGTTCATAAGTAACATCCTTCTTCAAGAACTGGGTTAGTGGCTGTGCAATCTTTGAGAAATTCTTGATGAACCTTCTATAGTAACCCACATGGCCTAAAAATGATCTCAACTTACTTCTATTAAGGAAATGGTAAATCTTTGATTTTGAAACTTTATCGGGATCGTACCAATACCATCTCTGGATCTGACATGCCCTAACAAAACGCCTTTAGAACATCCAAAGACACACTTTGTAGGGTTTAGTGAGGCTTGTGCTTCATCTAACCTTTGAAATGCTGTCTCCATTTGGTGCAGGTGGTCCAACTTGCTCCCATAGATGCAAAAATCATCCGAAAATACTCGATGAAGGTCCCGATGTAGGGTTCGAACACCTATTCATCAAACGCTTGGAATGTTCTTTGGAGCATTACACACCCAAAAGGCATAACTCTATAAGCAAACGTTCCCCAAGGAGTGGTGAGCGTGGTCTTGGTGATCTTTCTCTTTATACGAACTTGGTTGTAGCCGCTATATCCATCGGCAAAACTATAGCACTCTGGCCTTACTTCGTCCAAGATCGATCTGAAAATGGAAGAGGGTAATGATCCTTCTTTGTTGCCTTATTGAGCTTCTGTAATCAACACAAATGCGTAGCTTCCCATTCTTTTATTGAGATCACAATGGGAGAAACCCATTCTGAATTCTCCACAAAAATATGAATCTGCATCAAGCAACTTATCTATTTCTTCTTTTACAGTCTTGGAAAAATTAGGATTCATTCTATATGGCATTTGCTTTATGGGCTTAGCACCATCTACCAGCTCAATAGAATGTTCTACCCAACTTACTTGACGGAGTTCCTTGTAATCAAAAGTGAATAGGTGTATGTACCTTCGAAAGAGTTGGAGGTAGGATTCCTTCTCACTCTCCATCACAACATCACCAATCTTTATTTGTTGGAGACGATCATCAACTTCTTCTTCAGATAATTTTATGGGGTCATGAGTTGGTGTGGTGGAAAGGATATCCATGACTGAAACATCACCTCACTTTCTTCATCTTCAGTGTCCACTTCACTGGTACTAGAGTAATCAGAGGATGTCCAATCATCAGTTTCATCACTTGAATCCACAAGGTTCTGCCTTATGATGTCGAGGATCACATTTATCTTCACCCTCTCTCTACCACGTCCAAGTGTCATGAAACCTTCATTCCAGTAGTTTCTTGCATGAACTCTCCTTAGCCATGGTCTTCCCGGCGACATTGGGTGCATAGCATACCATTTTCATCACTGAAAGTCTACCACACATACCACACCCATAACGAGATATTGCCACATTTGAAACTACACCTTCGGTTTAGTTTTCCTTTATTTAATGACCTTAACATAAGTGTTGAAGGGCGATCAATTTTAAACCCAACATATTCATTACTGAGACTCGGTCATTACATTAAGCTGCAGCACCTCCATCAACTAAGACATCATGAATTGAAATACCATTACATAATACCTCGGCTTGTGGAGCATAGGGATCCCCTCTGCCTCCCAAAACAGGGACCTCAACCTCCTTCCTTCTTCGAGCATTGAGTCCACCGCATGACTCCCGCCTCTTCTCGAGAAGACATAGCCAAGAGTTGACCATATGTAATATTTGCGAGGCCTTTTGGACAGAGATCTTCCAAGATGGAGTATGGTCCTTGCCCCTGTGAAATCGAGAAAATCCTGCACACCCAACTTTCTTCTCCTATGTTTCTTACTAGTTTCTTCTTTCATCTTCTTAGGATCATTTCCATCTTGATTATCTTTTTCTTTCTTTCTTTTTGTTACAAACACATCTACTTCATTATTTCTGCTCTTATCTACTACATCAAAAGAATTCACGGTGCTTTTCCTTTATCATTATCTCCTTTACGGATGTAGAAGCTCTATCTAGACAATTATACTTATAATGACCCTTTTATAACAACCATAACAAACAACTTGAAAATATTTCTTTTTGGACCTCTATCTCCTCCCGAGAACTAAATTCCTTTCCTTGAAGAAGATTAATAGTTAAGCGACCCATCTTTTGAGCGAGATCTTCATACTCGGTAGATGTACTAGGAGAAATATTTGTGCTCACCGGGAGTGGTTGTGGATTCAGGACCAAAGGTGTTGGTGTAGGCTCTACTTTAGCAACAATTTCTTTGGGCTCCTCTTCCATGCTTTCTTCTTGCCTTCTTGCAATCTCCTTTGCTTGTTCAATGGTAGCTGGGCGGTCATACTTCACTCGTTGTCGATCTCGGCTTCATCCCAAGAATGAAGTGCTTACGAGAGGAGATTATCCACGCCATTCATCAACCCATCCGCTAGTCCTTCCTTCCGGATCTGGGCATCGAGCTTCCTCCTTAGCTCTAGAACACGAGCATGATAATCCCTTATCTTCTCCTTCTCTCCTTGGGATAGCTTTGTGATCTCGATCATGAGATCTGCATATTTCTGTTGTTCACCAAATTCTTGAAAAACTTTCGGTTAATAAATCCCATGAATTTTTCACATTATCACCTAGTGTTTCAAACCACCTAAGTGTTGAACCATCCAAAAAGGTAGGAAAAAATTCAGTCCATTGTTCCCTTCTTATAAGGCCATTACAAATACAAGATCACTTAAACTCTTGAATGAAAGAAGAAGCATCTTCATTAGATTGAGCTGAAAAAACAGGAATCTTTCCCATTTTCAAAAGTAACCACCGTGAAATACCAACTCACAAGTACAATCAACAAGACTTATGTGCACAAATAATTGGAATCACTATACTAGAAAGTGACTTTACACCTTTCTACGATAAAATAGAAATGACCACAGTAAACTATGGTAAAACTTGACTTACTTTAGCGGTAAAAGCTGACTTTCTTGTGGTAAACACTATTCACGGTAAAAGTGAAGTTCTTGGGTAAATACTATTCACGGTAAAAGTGACTTTCTTTGCGGTAAATACTATTCCAGCAAAAATGACTTTACCATGGTAACTACTATTCATGGCAAAAATGACTTTACCATGGTAACTACTATGCACATGTAAAAACAAGGTTACCCTCTACCCTCTGATTGATTTTTGACTAAGTGGGAATATCTCTCCGAAAAAATCCACCAACGAGGAATGGTCCCGCAACGGAACCAAAATGTCATCACCAATCCGGCACTATGATAATTCTTCACCGGGAACTCCTCGTCTTTATGATTATTTACTAATGCACATGACCTTTAGTTTGGTGGATGTAATCTGGAAACAAAACAACAACATAACACAAGAATACCATCGACTATGATAAGACGGAATGATGACAAATCTGAAAATATCAAAGGAAATTATAATATTAACATGAAATTGTTACAATCTCACCCATGAGGTGTTATTGACTTCACTTGCCTTTCACCAAGACTATGGGAGAAACTTTACAATTACACCTCTTAATGGCTTCTTGACACACCTTTAAAGCGATGGCTTCCTTCGCACACTTCCTTCTACAATATTTCTCACTACTTCTTTCTATGCTAAATGAGGGGGTTAGCCTCTCTGTTTATAGAACTTCCGGGCTTATCCATCTTATCTCTAAGATAGGATAAGAAATCCACTCGACGAATCATATTCCATACCTTAACTCTTATCTATACATGTAAGCTTATCTTCTAAGATAAGATAAACCTTATCATTTTACATGGGTTCCACATTTTTAGACTTTTTACAAATAAAATACACAAAATATTTATGACCTCACTCCTTGTCCTTATTACCAATATAATATTTCTAATTCCTAATCACGTAGACCCTACTTCTCTAATTACCCAAACTTTGACATTTTAACATTCTGGGGACCACTTACGACAAATATTTACTTTTTACAACATTCCTATTGTACTTTGACTATTACCGTACTCCACATTATTGGGCACCGGCGTTATCTTCTATCGACGCTACTACTAATTATACTTAACAACATCATACATTAATGAAATAGAAATTACGGAGGAAATTTTAGTGTCGTTATCTTCTATCTTAAGGTGTTAGAAGCCTACTACTAATTATACTTAACAACATCATTGGTCCTACATACCAAGGTTAGTAATTTTCCAAAATGTCATATAAAGGAGATAAGATGTTGCTTTTTATTTTCCAGATCATCCTAAGACACAAGGAAAGAGCATATGCATCAAGGTACCTCACTCAAATTTCTAAAAACATGGAAAATTCCTAAGTAAAATGTGAAAAGAAGTTCTTTTTAACCAAATTTGAAAGCTAAGTGAAGCATTTTGCAAGTATGAAGAAATTAGTGAAACGTTTCGATTCCCAAGATCACCTAGAAAGGTGCGAGGAAAGAGCATACGATTTCAAAACTTCACAAATAAAAATTTAAATGTCTTTAACTAAGTTAGTACAAAAACACTTAATGCAAAGGAAAACTTTAAACCACTTTGTTAGAACCTCAGTAAAGTTAGAAAACCAAGAAAATTGATAAATTCTAGAAATCTTAGTTTTGCAATTTTTAACAGTTTTTAGTAATTTGCATTTTTGGATGTCTCTGGGCACTTTGGGAGTTTTGTGATAGAAGTAAGTATACCAAAGGTATCTTACTTTTGGAAGTTCCCTCAAAATTATACTTCAATCTCTTTCCAACACCTATTCAAACTTCAAAAACGGGTTAACGAGTCAAAAGATATGATCAAAACAAGGAGCACTAAAAAGTTGGATCAAACAAATATACCGCGCACCCCTCAAGGTGTGCGTGCGCGGTCAGGGATGTATGCGCACCTATAATTTTTTTAATTCGATAGTGCACCTACACTACATGAGAGGTATGTGCGCCATCATTCGGGCATATGCACTAAGACAGAGGCATGTGTGCCAATAGAGGAAAAGCCGTGCTAGAAGACACAGGGGAATGTGCTTGTGCTAAGGATGAGGTGTATGCACCAAGGATAAGGCGTATGCACATGTGCACAAATGCAAAAGGTGTATATGCACCATGGATGAAGTGTTTACACATGCGCACAAGTGCAAAAGGTGTATATGCGCTAGGGATGAAGCATACACACTAACAATTAAAATAGAGTCAAAAATCACATAGATTGTGTGCACTAACCGAGAGGCGTATGTGCCAACATCGGGGTGTGTGCACCAACATCGAGGTGTGTGCACCAACGCCGAGGCATGTGCACTAGTGGTAAAGCACAGGCGTATGCGCTCATAGAATGGTATGTGCGCTAATGTAAAGACGCCGCGCCAGAGGCATCGACAAATACGTTGTACAATGCTAGAGTGCATGTGCGTAGGATGTGGTGCTTGCACGTGAGTTAGCGTGTGCGTGCATGTGTTAGCGTTCCTACGTGATTCTCTACCAAAAAAAAAGTGTACTCCATTTGATGACGTCAAAATCTGAGCAAATGACACAAACAAGCACAAAATGTATCAAATGTTAGCATGTTAGTTCAATAACAATAATAACTCTTCCAAAGGCATCCAAATTAACAAAATACATACAAATTGCCTATGTACATAAGGAGGAGTTAGTCAAAAACAACACAAATTGAACTAAAATGCCAAGGGACAAGGGTCCCACCGGTGTGCCAAATGTGTACATGTATAAGTTGAAAAGCTATGGAAATGAGGTTAGAAAACCTCATAAGCTTAACTACCTCATCTATGAACCATAATATAAGAGATAAACAAGGGAAACTAACCTCGCAAGCATTATAAATTTGACAAAAACATCAAAAACTAACATGTATATTGCTCTCTACTCTTTCAAAGCTACAAAAGTGAACCTAGTTTAGATTCTAAGCAATTAGATTATGTGTGTTGTGCATGGATGCAAGATGGAGGAGCTCTCAACAATGGAGTATGGCCAAGATCCAAATGTTATATAGCTTAAAGCTATCACAAATGATTTCTAATGCCTTTCCAAAGTGCTTGAGAGAGAAGGACTTGTGAGTAAAGTTGTAAGTTGAATGGGTAGGCTTAGCCTTGTATTTATAGTTTTCCACTTGGGAGAGTTTGGAATTTGGGTGCATGTGGGACTAAAACTCAAAAAGAACTTTTAGATTAGATTAGGATAAACATGATTTAGGCTTAGTTAAGCTAGGATTAGGCTAGTTAAACTTGATTAGCAAGTGATTAGAGACTCATTGAGAGTTTGGAGGGATCCGGTTAATCAATTTTGACTGATAGATAGCCTGGAAGCCAATAGAAGTGGTCTAGAGAGTACTAGGGAGGTTCCAAATGGTCAAAAGGAGGAATGTCTAGCTAATAAGAGAGATATTAGCCAAATAGGTTGAATATAGGAGGAATATGACCAAGAAGGTGTCGTAAATGGGCATCCAAGAATGGAGCGAAGAATGGGTAATTAACGAAGTGTCGTTAATTGACTGAATTGGAGGAAATGCTAAGTGTAAACATATTTTAGGTGTCTACAGGATGCACCTTTGATAGATTCTTATAATAACCCCTCCCTCACCATCAGTTATATCAACCACTTTCATTAGAATTTAGTCCACTTCTTCATGATTGCATGTGTTACTTATGTTTTCCATTTTTTCATGATATGATTTTACATCCTATCCCTCCAAACCTTTATAGATCACTCCAATTTACTCATGATTTATAGTTCTTATGCCATCCCACCCTCATTTCTTGATGAAAACTTTATTTATAGGTTCAACTTGACTATTGTGGAAGTATTTCTACACATGAACCTTACTTTGTGCGTAAGCTGCATACAGCACACACACACACACACACACACACACACACACACACACCAAAGGGTCAATATTTCTTACAATCCTTTAGTTATATCATTTATATCTATTCCCTTACATAGGGGAATTCTTGGATCACCCTTCCTTCTCTTCAGAGAATAGATTTTTATCAATTCCCTCATGGAGGGCTTAACACACAAAAAAACATTCAAATATTTACAAGAATACAAAATTAGGACCTAGTTTTGTAGCATACATTGTTTACATTTTACCTTATAAATGATGTTTACTCCTTTGGTTTGATAGATATAATTTATTATTTCCACATATTCATTCACATGGTATCTTGAGCATGATGTAGGACATAAAATAGTGGTACACGATGACAAAGTTTTGGCCAAGTCCTTTTTCCTGTAATGATAATCTCTAGGAGAATCTCATTTTACATACTACATCTAGGTGTTATATATCCTTTATAGTTCTTTTTTTCTCATTACGATTGGTTACATATCTATATTATATATTTTCTATCTTTTGAACTAACAAGAATTCTAAAACATGTCTTTTTGAGTAACCCTTACATTATTGCTTAACTCTATTTATATCATATGTTATTTGTTTATTTGTATACACTTTTTTTTATACATGCTTGGTAGATTTATGTGTGTATGTTTGATTTCTTCTCTCATGTGGCATAAGGGCCATGATTATCTTGTGACACCATGGGTTTCCTACATTTATGGCATTATTCCTTATGTGTGGTTGTGCATCCTTATGTGTATCCTCATGATAATCAATTATCTTACGACAATGTGGGTTTCCTATGTTTACAAGTAATTTTACCCTTTGTGTGACATTGTTAGGTATGTTTTCACCTATTTCCACATGTTATGCACTTGTTTTCTATTAACGCGTCATTTTTTATTGTTATTATAGTTGTTTTTTACATTAACATTATTCTTGTTATCATGTTTCTTGTCCTTGTTACTATTATTTTACACCATGGTTTTTACCATGTGTATGACCTTTTGTAGATAGATTTCCTTCTTAGTGGCCACGACATCATCTCTCGTATAGGTTATCTATAGGTTATCAACATCTCACACATGGGTATACATCTTTACTTTTGAGCCACACACTCAAATTCTCCATTACACACACCTCTCAAATGTGGGGACAAGAATTCAATGTTTTCTTCTAGATCTCCAATAGACACGAGCATCTTTCTATGTAAATACATATGCAATGATAGGGAAAATTCCTTCTAATTGGACTCATACACAAAAAAAATATTGAATTATATAGGGGACCAATACTACGTAGCTTGGTAAAATCAAATGGATGGTTCTAACCCTATCATATGGTTTTTCCCACGGGTAATTTATAATTATCTAGCAACATCATCATATTTTTCATCATTGTTATATCATTTTCATATGATTTCATACTCGATTGGAAAAATTTAGGGGCGTGAAGTATTTAAGTCTCTCTTTCTCTATGTTACTCATTTCCACATCTAAATTTGAACACATTTGGGGCATAGGTCTCCTTTCTCCACTTAGATTTCAGAATCCAATCAGCTTATATTCTGTTTCTACTTAGTTATATAACACATGAGAAGAGTTTGAAGGAATTTTTTTATTTTTTATAACATGTTTATAAATTTACAGAATTCAATTTATATCCGTTTACAATGGTATGGACCAAAGGGCTATAGAAGGTAAAGAAGAAAATAATATATTCATGGGTAGACTTTCCCATCCTATTTGCAATTAAGGGGAAGAAATAATAGTTGTTGAATCACTTTGATACATGGTATTCCTCCTTGGAAGGGGTGCCTCAAATCCTCTTTTTGGTTATTCTCTTTAGCATTCTTGTGTTGGGTTTGTATAACTAGCACATGGACCTCTTTTAGGCAAAATTGGGGACCAATCACGCCCAATTCTTCATCCAAGTTTAGTAAATCTTGAATCTTTAATGCACAAAAATGGGATCACATTCCCTCCATAAAACATACAAGTGTATTCCTTCCATGTTTTTCATCTCTTTTATCATTTCTTGTTTCACATTTTTTATAGTAATTTCATTACATTTTTTTAGTTAAACTTCAAATTCCTATCTTTGACATTGATTACACTCTATTTTTTTATTTTAAATTTGGATTTTTCCAACAGAAAAACAATGGCATACTAAAAATACAATTATTGTAAGCAAAGACAAAGTGTGTCGAGACAATCAGTATCTTGTCCTTTAAGCATGTAATTAGATTTCATACTTAAAGGGGGAAAATGTAGACACTCAAAATGGGTAATATATCCTTTGACACTATTGATATTGGTGTTGCACATTTACATGTATAAATAAACTCTCATCACCCTTTCTTAGTACACTTTGATATCTCTTTGGTTACTTTCTTATCTTTGTACACCTCTATTCCTTCAATTCCTAAGGTTTAACAACATATAACATCTATAAACATCTATCCTCTAACCCATAATGTCAACACTATATTTTCTCCCTCCATTAAAAAATTGTTGATTATGTTCAAGATGTAGATCTATATTCTAACCCTACCATATGGTTTTGTACCAACACATTGTGCACTTAAATGGTCAATTCCATCATCTTCATATGGACTTATATTCTTCTTGGTTGGTATTTCATGACATTATGACCTTTAAAAGAATATATAGGTAAGTAAATCAGTAGTGCCCACTCCTCTTCAACACTATTTCATGTTGATGTTGATACCATGGATCGATACTTAGACATTGTGATTATGATACATTGATCAGTAAGTAGATGATAGTTTATACTGATATTTGGACTATTGACATTATGTGGTTTACATTTTATTATGTTTCATTAGATGGTGATGATAGACAAGCTCGATATATGTTGATTTGGATTATTGGGATTTTATGCTAAAAACATTATACTGGATGTTTTTAGTAGAATTATAATCTCATGGATGTTAGGATTAGATTTTGATATATTGATGGAAAATAGAATTGTTAATTTGGAATGATGACTATTGATGTTATATGTATATTGTCTTGATATTTTTAATACGGCCGAAAGGCCGAGAGGTATTTTGTTTTATCATGGGGACTTTTATAACATACATCAAAGGGGATAGGGACCAACCACGGAAGGATGTCGGGTGTTGAGCAATGTGTCTAAATTTGACAAATTGTGTAATGTTGTTATAGTGTGGTGTTTTTGCATGCCTAGTTAGGAGGTTTCCCATGGGGGTGACCTCACATGTGTGGCCATGGGGTGAATTGTGTTCCTTTCTTTTAATTTTTATATGTGCTTTATTTTTGTTTTATGCATTTAAAATTAGAATTGTTGTCACTTTATTAGCATGTTGTAATGTGTCTTAATTAAGCTAGAACTTATTATTTGGTTAACTAAATTTGGGATGTGACAAATAGTTAATAATGAGGTTAGGTGGTCCTTGTTGTAAGTGAAATTTATGTTGATTTGTGAGGGTTTTACTCCACCCCAACTTCAAAATTCGGATTTTGACTTGGGGGGATTTTTGAGGCTTGTGGGACAAGCAAAACTTGTCTCATGCCTCTTAAATTTACCCAACAACCCTACCTATGGGTTGGGAAGCTTATTTTTGACTTGTTTATCCCTTTTTGAGTGTAAAAGAGAGAAAATTATTGCACTTTCTTCTACCCCAATTTATTGTGTCCTTTGAAAGCATGGTGTGCAAGTTTGTGAGCCATGTGGGTTTGTCATAGTTCTTACAAGTGCATTGATTTTCTTGGACTTGGTGTGTTGACTTGAGTGTGGGGATGGAGGAATGATGAAGTGGCATCCTACATGGAGCCACCTCATCATCCTCACATTCCATTTCTATTTATGAATGATTTTTGGTTGGAATGGGGGTTACTTGTTTATTTTTCTTCTTGGCACTTTTGGAGTTGGAGCTTGTGGAAATTGCTTGGAGTGTGCTTGGCCTTGAAATTTGTCAAATATTGTGAAGTTTTCTTGGATATTTATGGAGAGGTAGGCTACCTCTACCTTTGTTATGTTGTTTAGATGAAATGTTATGCTTTATAGAATTGTTTAAGTCTTGCGAATGTGCTTCGTGTTGGTTGGGTAGTAGGCCTTAAGGTGTGTGTGGGAGAAGGGCTTATGGGACCATTGAGGAGGTAAAATGGAGTTTTTTTAAGCATGCACTTGGTGGGAGTGTGAATGGGAGTTTCACCTATGGGGAGTGAAAAGGAAACCATGTTTATTTTTTGCATACTTGGAAGGAGAGATAAGGATCTTGTGTTGATTGTTTTATGCACTTGAGGGTTAGGTGGGACTCCCACTTCACTTGGGAGGCATAAGGAGGTGGTTTCCCATAGCCATTTCTCTATTTGTTTTGAATTCAAACCTTTTTGTTGTTTTGAGAAGGTTGCAAACTTGTTGGTTATGTCTTCTTTGTTGTGTTGAATGTCTTGAATGTATGTTGTTGTGAAGCCACTTTGTTGAAAGTTGTCATTTGTTTCTCAAGACCCCCTCATGGTTATTTGGTTGGGGCTTGGGGGCCATTAATGGGATGGATTATCCTCTTTATGGATTAAAGGTTGGGTGGAGATCGCTTTCCTACTCCCCCTTCCTTTGATTGTGATCCTCGTTGAGAAGAAGTGAAGTGAGCTAGTGGTGCTACATTTGGGAAGAAGACATGCAAATTGGAGACTTATATTTGGCCTTGTTGTAAACCTTCATGTTGTAAATTTTTACCATTTTGTTTACACTTAGTGTGGAAGGCTTGTAATTTATTGTGTTTAGAATGAAATTATTGAAAAAAATTGGTCTACTAAACAATGTGTTATAATAGTGGGAAGCAAGGACATTGGAGTGCACTTAATTGTCTTGGTGATTCCTTTCAAATCTAAAATTTTAGACAAATTAACATTGAGTATAAATTTAAAGGGGAACTTGTATTGGAAAAGATATGTTGTTTTCTATTTCAAATTTATTATGTGGAACTTGAAAAAGGGGGGTGGGGGATGTGAAGATTGTCACTTGTTGAACTTTATATCCCTTTCAAACCTTGTAAGTTTTATCAAATGTACACTTGAACTATCAATGTAAAATTATTTATTGCGATGGAACTACAAGGAGTAATGGTTGATCCTTTGTATATATGATTTTACTACATTATATTTTTAAGGAGGAAGAGAATTATACTTTATGCCTATTGCTTATTTTTGTCATGTACATATATTTGTTTTAAAACTAGAATAATCTATGTAGAAAAATATTTTTATTAGTTGATAACATGATAAGTTCACTTTTTCCATCTTACTCCTAGCTTTTAGAAAATAAGGGATTTGGAAGAGGGCACACAAATCCATCAAAGAATAATAGAAAGAATATTTTTGATAGAATGTATAATGTGAACGTGGCCTCATGGACTATAATGATATTAGTGGTAATAAAACAAATAGTTATCTTGATAAGGATTTAAGTACTTTCAAAAATGCCTCAATGAGCTATAGCCTCATGGACTACAATCATTTTTTGACATGCCCAAAATGGGTTCTTCAACAAGGCCTTGGATTTTAAGAAAGTGCAATTGGCATGTGTAAATCCAATCTCAACAACCCTTGTTGCATACTTAAATTGTCCTCCTACATGGCTTTTTTATAAAATGGCATAGAGATCTATCAAAAAATAATTGAAAGTAGATTTTCATCTAATTTTTTAAATTCCATTGACTTGAAAGACATGTATGTTAAATTCGTAAGCATTCAACAAGCATAACAAGTATTTTACAATATGCATCATTCATATTTGGTCTAATCAATTATGATGATATCACAATTATCGGATTTACACCCCCTATTACATTTGTTTTAAAGTAAGGCCTTTTCAAAAAACTCATTTTCTGCATATCCTACAATCATTACAATCAGAGACCACATTTCTTTCAGTCGGTTTGTCGAACACTACACATGTACTTGATAAACATGTACACAAAGTTTGGATCAGACACTTGGTGTGTGAATTGTTTCTTCAAGGATAAAGGAAAATATTGTAAGAGGATTTCCTTACACACTATTAATATGGATAAAATAAAATAGAGAAGTAAATATAATATTAATATAGTGAAAACTCGAAAGGGATGTTCTTGATAAAAACATGATTTCTACTCTAACAATTGTCTCAAAACAACCCTTCATGTAGTAGTTCTTGTACTTGCAATTGAAAAATGGCAACACACAATTATAAATGTGTTTATGAAACATCCACATATCACTAAAATTTTTATTTAAAGTATAATAAAGGACACAATGCTTTATATATTGTGGTTTCCCAGTGCATCGATTATGAAGAACACAACACTTTAAAATTATTGGAAAAGTTATTATCAAAGTCAAAACACCCAGAAGATTATTTTAATAGATTTTACCTTGGGAAACTCTTAGTTTTATCTTTCTTGAATGGTTACATAAATAATGTGGAAAAGGTGCTTGAGACCGGAACAAAACAACTCGCTCGAGGATGGTGATGGTGATACGGATAGAAAAAGAAAAAATATTTGGGATCTCAACAACCTATATATGGATTAAGATTTCCACAAAGTTTTAAAATAGGAGAGTTCTAATACTTGACTAATCGAATGTACATGTGACTCAAAGTAGGACTTTCTAACTACATAAAGTATGACTTCTCGATTAAATAGGAAAATAGGCACCACACAATCATAGTCAATTAAAAATATCAAAATTACCTAATGGTAAATCATATTCCAAGGAAAACTACCAACAACATAAATAAAAAAATTAGTGTTGATATTATTCATTCATGCTCAAAGTAGGCTTGATATTATTCATACAAACTTCAAAACTAGTGCTATTTCAAGACGGGGTTATTTCCTTCCCAAAGTGGGATGGTTTTCCTAGTGTCAAGTATTGCACGAACATATGATATTGAATAAAATTTTTTGCTAAAATCAGGTAATGTAATATACTTCCTTATCAGACACAATGTTCAAGTCATTATCCTATATATGAAGCCAAAATCCATAACACCAAAAACTAAATTTTTGTTACAAAATCATAATATACTGATAATTGAGCAGCTCACAATGATCATAAGCAAACCCAATACTGGTTTTCAAGAAAACATTCAATTTCCCTAAAAAAATTACTTTAAAAAAGGCAACAAAATCATTTTCACTACTAACCACTTTTAAGGAAGATGGACCTTATGGAACAGAGCATAATCTCCTCATTCCAAACTGGCTTTAAATTTTCTCTTCATAAAAAGTGTGCTTATTGTTTGTAAAATGTCACAATTAATGGTGTCTGTAATATTGAGCCACCCGCAGGTTTTCAAACCTACTTTCCTCTATTTCTATCTACCTAGCTAAGGGGAAACTATATTTCTAGCCATTTTCCATGTGGTCGTTGAGTTTTTACTACCCCATGAAAACTAGAAGCCACATGGTGTGATTTTTCTACCCCTAGTGGATCTTTAGCCCATGAAATTAATCATGGCGTATATTATTTTGGGTCCGTGTTTCGATCAAGGCTGAATCAACTAGTCATCGGGCGGTGATAAATGGTCCTTAGCGTGACAAGTGGTAGCATTCCACAACTCATTTGGGAGATGGACTCCGGTGGATGTGAAACCCCAAAGTAAACCAAATTCTATATTAGTGTTGGTTTCATTTGACGGTATGTCGGGATCTATGGGTGACAAGTGGATATATATGCAACAACATAATATATAGAAAAATACTATAGAAGAGATAATTTATACAGAGAGTTAGATCCATGGCTCAATGTTTAACATAGAATAAGCAAGATGAATATACGTGCAACATCATAGAGTATATAATAGGAGAGAAAAAAAAATATAGCAATAAGAGGATATAGAGAGAGCAAGAAATTGATTTGAACAAAAAAATTATAAGAAAAAGAAATGAAGAACAAGACACAAGAAGAGAAATAAAATAAAAAGATAGATCATCAACTCTAAGATTATATGAATTTTTAAATATAATATAATATATATTTTTGTGTGTGTTTTATTGTATTTTAGTTGTGTCCTCCTCTATGGTGGTTGTAGTTGGCACAAAATTTTACCAACATCTTGGTATTAGAGTGAGGTTGTTTGAGCTATTGAGATTTTATTTTCTGGGTTGAGTTGTAATGGCTTCTAAGTAGCAGCAACTCGTGGCAACAACCCCCAATATTTGATGGGAAGAACTATGACATATGGTGTATTAAAATGAAGACTTTTTTCTCTTCTCAAGAGCTATGGTAACTTATTTAATCACGTTATACGAGGTGGTAGACCAGATGCATTCAATGCATTAACATGAGCTCAAAATAATGCATTGAAGGAAAATAGAAGAAAGGATGCAAAGGATTTAAGCTATATTAAAAATTCAATCATGTTATCCCGTAAATTGACGAGGGAAATTTTACAGGTAACCATACCAAAATTTTGTTCTGGTTCCTCATCGGGGTCCCTCAATGTTCGAATGTTGTAAAATCCCTTTCCGGGAAATCTAGTTTTCCGAACTTGGTCATTTTGGTCCTTTTTGGTTTGGCGCACATTTTATCTATGCAACACACAGCATTTTGGTGTGCCCCTTTATTCCCTTTGGCACACCCTTTGAAGTGTTGACACAACAATTGTTGCACCTTCCCGTGATGCACCTTTCTTGCCTGTGCCAAGGCGCATGTGCCTTCCTGTCAACAACAAAAATGTTGCGCCATGTTTTGGTGCGCCAAGGCACTCAAAATCCAGTGTTGACAGTACTAAATTCACGCCAAAGGTGTAGATAATTCCATGCTGACAAAAACATATCCATGCCAAAGGGTGCAAGGTTTTCCATGTCGACACGCGTTTTGGTGCACCTCTTTAAAAAGTGGTTGGCACATTTATTGCGCTTTTGGCTATATATAGGTGCATCCGCCCTGTCACTTTCACAATCAAAAACATGTGAAAATCTTTATTCCTCTAGCACCTGTCAGTGCGCCCATCATTCTCGTGTCACGTTCGTGGACCCCACTTCATTTCTCTCATTCTATATATTTCGGGTAAGTGGTTCTTACTCCTCTTGTGTTTTTGTTTTGTTGGTTGTTTGTGAGGTAGGATGAAATGAATCTGAGAAATCAAGAACCCTCTCGCCCATTTTCATCCTCTTTCCAAATTTGCTTTGCCAAGAGGGCTCGCTAAAAATGAACCCAGATCTCTTTCTTTGTGCCCCCTTCACCATCTAAATCCATGAAGAAGGAGGCCTAAAAGACCACAAACCCATCAGAAAGGAGAGAAAACCTAAAAGTTAGTTCTGAGCCGCATTTTTCTCTTGGTGCAATCGCCACCCTTGTTACAGAAAACACACTATCCTGACCTTGATTGCAGCACACAAAATCCCTGTGCCATGCATAAACCAAGTAAATCCTAAACCCGACGCAGTGTAATCCTTCTTACAACAACACAACATACGCAAATCCTTTTCTGCCGCACTAAACCCCCTTTGTGCCCATAAAGTAAGTGCTACATGCATTAACCTTGCACCCTCAACACATCAAAACTCCATGTTACATGCAAATTTCCTGTGCCATTGGCGCATCCTGCTCCCATGCAGCACCAAACTTATTTGTGCCCAATATAAAACCGCATATAATGGCATAGGCGCACCCTTTATATCTACAATAACAATGATGTTATATGGAAAATCCTGGCACCTGCGCCCTTTTCGCGCTGATTTATTCCTTTGTAACGCTCTACTTCAGCAGCACCATACTATTAACCCTACAACTGCAGTGTACCTCGCACCCTGCGCCTGCGAGCCTTAAAATTGCTAAATCCTCATTCTGTGACTCTTTAATGGAAGACCTGATAGCTAACATGCCTCTTTTGCGTTGGACTTCGCTCCTTCTTCTTGAAGAGCAGCAAGAATCGAACTCGAGATCCACATATGTCTACATCAAGTAAAAGGCCAACCAAGTCAAAGGGTAAGGCTAAACTCATAGAGGAAGAGATGAAATAAAAATATCAAAGGGTCAAAATGCCCAAGTCCTGTGGTAGAATGTGACCTAGATATCAAGGATTCCAAACTCGCCACATTGACATGGAAGATTTCGGGGCCGTAACTGGGAGGGTCACAGGCAGTCCTTGGATGGAAAAACTAGTGGGAAAAGGTCTACATTTTGCTGGAGGAATCCCACAAAGACAAAGAAATAACGAGTTCATGATGGTGGCAGCCCGCTATTACAACAAAGACACAAGATGTGTCGAAAACAAAAATGGCGAGGTTATAATCAACCTCACCACACGGCACTTCGAGATCATGCTAGGCATTCCCCACCACCAAAATTTTGTGGCTGTAAGCCAAGAAGACTTCATCAAGGCGTGGGAGGATAATGAAGACAAATGCATGCAACTGATGAATGAAGTGTATTTAAAGAATAAAAAAGTGATAACCAGTGGCCACAAGTTATTCACTGCAGCCGACTTCTCCGAAGAACCGAGTGATACCATCACATTCCTAAGCAGTAGTATTTGGGATTTCATGTCCATTACTTTCACAAATGGATGCTCTGTACCTAGAAACCATGAATAAAAATGTGCCTAATCAACGCTTTGAGTGGGTGGAGATCACAAGCACCATCTCCGAGCAGCTCCAACAACTCACCACAACGGGAGGTTCTATATGAATTCCTACATAGTCTATGTCAGAACCTCGAGAGGGATTATCCAAAGACTCGAGACGATGTGGAGTTTGGCCTCGTGTAAAATATATGAGTACTACCCAAAGTTGAAGCCGGAAAACAAGATCCCACAGTTCACCAAAATCAATGATGCCTTTTTCTACGGCATCATCTACCGATCGAGGCCCAATAGACTCACTACCGAATGACCAAGAGCATAGTCATAGCAACTGAGAAGTGGGGGGCATTATTTACCCAATTCCCCACCTTCACCTATCTCAGAGAAGCTAACTTCTTAGGGGAGCCCACCAAATTGCCAAGGTATGTTGGCCCTAAGCTGATCATGTTGAGCTGCCCAGGTGCAAATTATAACATACCATGAGAAGTTCCTAAAGAGAAAGAAGGGTGGAACTCCTTTCCCCTTACAAGTGGGCGTGCACACACCTGCATTTCCCACAACAAAGCCCGAGAAATGTTCGCAGAGCTAGAACTGCTCAATCTAAAGCACAATTTCTCGGCAAGGCCCACCTTCGATCCAAGAAATTACCTCCCTAAGGAAAAACTCAATCCGATCCACGTTCCACAGATCAAGGATATCTACATCGACCTGTATCATGAGGTCAAACTCATAAGAAAAGATCACTCGCCGCCATGACAGAGATTATTCAATACGACGTGGCCATTGTTTCAAAAGGTTATCAAACAACTGATCAAGAAGTTGATCAGGTGTATCTAGACACGGATGGGGACAATCGCCATTTTCTGAAATTGACAGAACAAAGGCACCTCGCACTACCGAGGTAAGGGTTAGGGAGACGTTGCGGCAAACAAAGCATTGGTGCAAGATGAACGGCCTTATCTACCTCGAGTAGATTTCACCACATCCCTTTGGGCAAAGGCACCTATTAGGACGAAACATTTTCCAAAGGGCAAAGGCAAAGATAAAGAGGGAGAATCAAGCTCGCTCAAGAATAAGCTCCCGAGAGCCCTCCTTTTGCCACATAGGAATAGGTTGTGAGCTCCTGGTGTCCCCAGAGAAAGAATCAACAGTAAGATGTTCCACAAGCACATCCACTCGTGATGTTGCCACCGCTACAACCGTTGATGTCCCTTCTATCCCTTCTTCCTCTCCTCCTTCTCCTCCTCACGTGACTTAGCCAACCATTCCTTTGGTTGTTTCCTCTCCCCATCTTCTACTATTCCCCTTCTTCTTCTTCCATCTTCTCTTCTCATGCGGAGCTTTCTCCCACCATTTCTTCTCTCATCTCTCACCTCCCTTCCACTCCCATGACTATTTCCCCTAGCAGTTGTCTCCTTCCATGAGCACTTTGCTAGCCTCTCTTTCAATGCCGCCACCAAGTGTCTCGATGCACTTCACCTTAACTATCGCAGCTACCCTCTCTTCCACTTCTCGGTCCCACTCCCTTAAGTCCAAAGATGGATCTCCCAAATGCGCCGCTTGAGTCAAGATAAGAGGAAAGTCCCATTGCACCAATGGACTTCTTCACATTCCAATGAAGGGGCTAAGAAGAAAATCCCATAACCCACTTCTCTCAAAGTGCATCGAGAAAGAGTGATGGAGATTGTGTATCCCACCCTCCAAGAATAAAGAAGATTTGTCCCCTCACAGATTACACAGTGATGTAGGTCACAATGGGAACGCTCATCCGAGAGCCTTCAAGGAGAGGCCCTATCTGTGGTGAATGCCCTTTGCAAGAAACTTCAAGAAACAAAGGAAGAGAAGAGATTGCTAAAAGAATAGAATAAGCAGCTTCTCCATGCCCTGTAGAAAATGGGTAGTGCACCTCCTACAACTACCACAGAAACTCCTGAGGTCCTCATTCAGATAAGATAAATGAGTACGCCAATATTGGTGAACAAGGCATGGCATTATCTGCTGGAGAGACCAAATCCTCAAAGAAAGTGAGGGAGTAATCGTCAAGTTCACCGAGTCAGATCGTAACATTAATCGTGCGAACAAAGAACTCCGGATGATTAAAGGACCTATCTCCAAAGACTTGACCATGCTAGGTTGTAGCATGAGACGCCCAGAAGATGCTCGACTGCTCAGCTTGAAGATCTAGTTAAGTTTAGTGTCTTCGATCACCCCAGCACCCAACAAAATCCTCTCTCGCTTTGACTACCGGGTTGATCGATGGAGTTCATCCCGAGAATATAGATAAGGTCAAAGAGGAAGCCCTGGATGCTATACATCAAATGGAGAAAATTGTCCTAAGAATGTCCTCCTGGCTTGCTCACTCCTTCTTTCGCCTTGAGGAAGGCAGACGAAACTATTCGATCTTCAAGGAGATCATCTCACAAGGGCTAGGGCAGTAAGTCACTTTTGACACTTCGAAAGTATCAATAACCTTCTCGCTCCTGTAATTTTATAGGGTACCCGATGGAGGCGTAATGAATATTTTAAACTCCTATAAAAGCTCGTAGATGAACAGAAACTTGTGAAGTTTTCGCGATCGCCAAGGATCTTACCCATGATCAACTTCAACCGATGATCAAGAAATTCATGGAATATCGGGCCCATTTCCACATCACCTCTCCCGAGCAGCAGCAAAAGCAAGATACCCCCTTTCAGCCACGAGATGACGATGAATAGCCTTCTTCCTCTTGGCTTTCTTTTTGTAAATATCTAAGAGTATGTTGGCACAAATGATGACATCATCCATGTTGCACCATGGGATGTTGTCATCCACTAAGTTGCCCAAAGTCAACAGTTGACTTTTATATATTTTGTAATTAGTTGTTGGTTTCCTTTTGCCTTCTCTCTTCTCCTTCTTCTATATATACTTGAATACTTATTGTATTCAAGGGTGACACTTTTTAGATGAAAAATAGAAGTGAGAGAAAAGGCTTTGTACTTTTATATAACAAAGAAAACATTAATACAAATATCAAGACTTTGTGTTGAATATGTGTGTTATGGGCATCCGATCTTTCTTATGTTAGATATATGTGTTTATTCTCATTGGATCTATCGCTACTTTTTTGTCTTTTGTCCATCAAGATTACTTTGTTCATCTATGCAAGTAGGTTTGGCTCCATTTATTACTAATCCCAAAACATAGACCTTCCGATCTTTCGCTTTGGAATTCATTTCTCTTCTCTCTTTGATCTATCTTATCTTCGTTTTTCCCTTCTCTCCTTTCCTTTCACAAATGGAAGTTCCCTACGGGATGAGATCCCAAACCCCGAAGGTGGAATATTGTGAGACTTGCACAAATTCCTACCGGTAGAATAGCAATAAACCGGGCCGCTTTGCTAACACAAAGAGGGGCTATGCCTTGCACACTATTGGCCTGTCTATCCATAGATCTCGCCTGGCCGATGATTTTCAAACCAACGCTTTTGGCGACTCACTGGGAGCTCGAGATAGATCTATGGTAGTGGTATGTTAGAAAATCAAGAAAATCAAAAATCACTACTGTTTGTAAATTTTAACTTTTGTTAAAAATCCAATTTTTTTTGCAAAAATGCTCCAAACTGAAAATTTTCTTCAGAGATACATAGATCTAGACTAGTTAGAGATCTTTAGTTCGTTGAGTTTTTATAAAAACTTGTATTTTTCCGTAGATCTGAGTTTCTGACAATTTACAAAAAAATTTAAAAATCCTTGGTAAGGTCAACTTTAAGATCCAAAATCAGCTCTCTAAGTTTTACCATCATTTTATCCTTGTTGATCTTTGTCATTAAACCGCAATCATTTTTCAAAAGGGGAATAGAATTAAATATTTAGAAAAGTGCATGCTGCTGATTTTTGTTAAAAAAATTAGAAAATCAGCAAGTACAATAAAAAGAGTTCTTAAATCTGCTCCAAAATATTGTAGATCTGGAAGGTACACTGGCTGGTGAACCATTTACTCGTAGCAGGAGACCTCATGGAGAAGTTGATCCTACTTTCAATTTACTTCAAAGGCACAACTTCAAGCGTTACACCGCACACTTCTCATTGCTAAGTTCAAATGATCACCATCCGTATGTGTCTCACCTCCACGAAGGAAGCATTTCTCACAAAGAGCATCCACATCACTTTACAGTGCTTTGTTGCTCATTGGGACCATCCTCCCAGCACACGTCCTTTTTCCAGCTGTTCAAATGGTAGTACCATGGGGAAATGCTATGGGCCATCATCAACAATCCGGCACTATGATAATTCTTCACCGGGAACTCCTCGTGCTATGATTATTTACTAATGCACACCTTTTAGTTTGGTGGATGTAATCTGACACAAAACAACAACATAACACAAAAATACCATCGACTATGATAAGACTAATGATGACAAATCTGAAATATCAAAGTAAATTATAATATTAACATGAAATCACATAATCTCACCCATGAGATACTTCAACAAGACTATGGGAGAAACTTTACAATTACACCTCTTGATGGCTTCTTCAACACACCTTTAATCGATGGCTTCCTTCGCACACTTCCTACAATATTTCTCACTACTTCTTTCTATGCTAAATGAGGGGGTAGCCTCTATTTATAGAACTTCCAGTTTATCCATCTTATCTCTAAGATAGGATAAGAAATCCACTCGACGAATCATATTCCATACCTTAACTCTTATCTCGTACATGTAAGCTTATCTTTAAGATAAGATAAACCTTATCATTTTACATGGGTTCCACATTTTTAGACTTTTTACAAATAAAATACACAAAATATTTATGACCTCACTCCTTGTCCTTATTACTAATATAATATTTCTAATTCCTAATCATGTAGACCCTACTTCTCTAATTACCCAAACTTTGACATTTTAACATTACCGACCACTTACTTACGACAAATATTTACTTTTACAACATTCCTATTGTATTTTGATCATACCGTACTCCACATTATTGGCGGCACAGATCGACAGCAAGACTGCTTATCTTCTATCGACGCTACTACTAATTACACTTAACAACATCCTATTCCTAATACATACATTAATGAAATAGAAATTATGGAGGAAAATTTTAGTGTCGACATCTTCCTTCCTAGCTTCTACTCCGTCCTGAGTAGACTATTCTCGTGCTTGGAAAATCTTCAACTTGTCGTGGTTGACCCATTTCGTAATGGGAGTGCCATCCAATTCCTCCAGTCAGTACGTACCATTTTCATGCACAGCTGCTATTTTGTAGGGCCCCATCCATTTTGGAAGAAATTTTCTCTTTTTTTTTTTGTATCTGAATCATATACTAGAACCAAGTCATTCACTGAAATGGAGACCAACGGATCTTTTGATCAAAGTATTCCTTCTGCTTCATTTTCTTCTTATGGCTTGTATCCTTTGCTATTTCCCTCATTTCCTCTAGCAAATGAAGATGTACCAACCTTTCTTTTACTGAATCACTTTCATCCATCCTTTTCATTTTTCATAACTCTCACAAAGGGGAATATCAAACTCAATAGAAGAATCGATCAATGCCATAGGCCAACCGAAATGGGGAGTATCCTGCTGACTTTGATGTTGCCCTATATGCCCACAATGCCGCATGAATCCTTTTATCCCATTTATGTACCTGCAAGGCCGCATCTTTGCTAGAATTTGACACAACACAAAATTTGTTCGCTCCACCTCGTCCATTTGTGCTTGGCTTGTATGTTGTTGCCTTCCCGTGCTTAATAGAAAACTTATTGACTAGGGCTTCTACCACCTCATTAATGAAGTGGCTTCCTTGATCTCGTTACAATTTCTAATGGACAACCAAATCTCGTGACAATGCGCTCATATATGAACCTCGCCACTTCATCCATGGAAGTTGTTTTCAATGGCCTAGCTTCAACCCACTTGGTTAAATAATCTGTGGCAACTACAATATACTTATTTTGGCGTGATGTAGTTGAAGTGGACCTACAATGTCTATTCCCACTTTTCAAAGGGACCAAGGGAAGAATAGGACATAATGGAGCTGATGAAGTCTTACTGTTACCATGTGTTTGACAAATATCACATGTCTTACAATAATTATAACAATCTTTAAAAAGAGTGGGCCAAAGATAACCTCGCATCCAAGATCCTTCTTGCCGTAAGTTGTCCAGAGAAGTGCCCTCCACATGTACCATTGTGGAATTCTTCTAGCAGCTCCTTTCCTTGATCACGCCCAATCGCCTCTTGTAGATCGCCCATCGTGTCCTATTCGAAATAATGCTCCATGCGTAATAGAATATGGACGATCGGCTTGAGTAATCTTTCTCTTAGTCTTTGCATTGGCACCATCAGAAACTTGAATTCATTCAGATATAATTCCAAATATCTATGTATTCACTAGGGATTGTGTCAAGGGATAACAATGTCAGCATCGGGAAATCATCATCATCACAAGATGATCCTAAACCATCATAGGCTCGAGAGAGTGCATCCGCATTGACATGCTTCTTTCCCCGCCTATCTATAATATCAAATTCAAATTCTTGTAGCAAAATTATCCATCTTGCTATCCTCCCCGATGGGTTAGGCTTATTTACAATATATTTTAGAGCCTGATGATCCACTACAACTATAAATTTCTGCCCTAGCAAGTAGTTTCTAAACTTCTTTACAAAGAAAAATGATAGCCAGAGCCTCTTTTTCAGCCATAATATAGTTTACCTCAAAGACTCGCTCATTTGTCTCGCTCCCAAAGTAAATTGGATGTTCATTCCCATTTTCATCCTTTTGGCTCAAAGTACTTCCTAGTGCTGCATCCGAGGCATCGCTGTACACAATGAATGGCTTGCTCCAATGGATTCTTCAAAACAGAAGACACCAGTGGCTTCCTTCAGCTTGTCCAAAAGCTTCATGCGCCTTATTTCCGGTTCATAAGCAACATCCTTCTTCAAGAATCAAGTTAGTGGTCAGGCAATCTTTGAGAAATTCTTGATGAACCTTCTATAAGTAACCCACATGGCCTAAAAATGATCTCAACTTACTTCTATTCATAGAAATGGTAAATCTTTGATTTTTGAAACTTTATCAGATCAACACTAATACCATCTCTGATACAACATGCCCTAACAAAACACCTTTAAACATCCAAAGACACACTTTGTAGGGTTTAGTGAGGCTTGTGCTTCATCTAACCTTTGAAATGCTGTCTCCATCTGGTGCAGTGGTCCAACTTGCTCCCATAGATGCAAAATCATCCGTAAATACTCGATGAAGGTCCCAATGTAGGGTTCAACACCCTATTCATCAAACGCTGGAATGTTGCTGAGCATTACACAACCCAAAAGGCATAACTCTATAAGCAAACGCTCCCAAGGAGTGGTGAACGTGGTCTTCAAATGATCTTTCTCTCGCTATACGAACTTGGTCAGAGCCGCTATATCCATCAAAGAAACTATAAAGACTCCCGCCAGCCTACTTCGCCCAAGATCTGATCTCAAAATGGAAGAGGGTAATGATCCTTCTTTGTTGCCTTATTGAGCTTCCTATAATCAACACAAATGCGTAGCTTCCCATTCTTTTTTATTGAGATCACAATGGGAGAAACCCATTCTCGAATTCTCCACAAAGAAATATGAATCCCGCATCAAGCAACTTATCTATTTCTTCTTTTACGCCTTGGAAAATTAGGATTCATTCTATATGGCATTTGCTTTATGGGCTTAAGACCATCTACCACCAATACAATGTTCTACCCAACTTACTTGACGGAGTTCCTTGTAATCAAAAGTGAATAGGTGTATGTACCTTCGAAGAGCCGGAGGTAGGATTCCTTCTCACTCTCCATCACAAAGATCACCAATCTTTATTTGTTGAGACGATCATCAACTTCTTCTTCGATATAATTTTATGGGGTCCTAGAGTTGGTGTGACTCGAAGAATATCCATGACTCAAACATCAACCTCACTTTCTTCATCTTCAAAGTGTCCACTTCACCGGTACTAGAGTAATCGAGGATGTCCAATCATCGCCCATCACTTGAATCCACAAAGTTCTCGCTTTATGATGTCGAGGGATCACGCTTTATCTTCACCCTCTCTCTACCACGTCCAAGTGTCATGAAACCTTCATTCCAAAGAGTTTCGCATGAACTCTCCTTAGCCATGGTCTTCCCAAAGAGATTGGGTACGCAATAAGCATTCATTTTTCATCACCCGAAAGTCTACCACACATACAACACCCATAATGTATATTGCCACATTTGAAACTACACCTTCTCGGTTTAGTTTTTCCTTTATTTAATGACCTTAACATAAGTGTCAAGGGCGATCAATTTTTAAACCCAACATATTCATTACAGACTCTGGTCATTACATTAATCGCAGCACTCCATCAACTAAGACATCATGAATTGAAATACCATTACATAATACCTCACCAGGAGCATAGGGATCCGCCTCGCTCTCCAAAACAGTGGACCTCAACCTCCTTCCTTCTTCGAGCATTGAGTCCACCTCGCAACTCCCGCCTCTTCTCGTAAGACATAGCCAAGAGTTGACCATATGTAATATTTGCAGCCTTTGGACAGATCTTCCAAGATGGAGTATGGTCCTTGCCCCGTGAAATCGTAAAAATCCCGCACACCCAACTTTCTTCTCCTATGTTTCTTACTAGTTTCTCCTTTCATCTTCTTAGATCATTTCCATCTTGATTATCTTTTTCTTTCTTTCTTTTTGTTACAAACACATCTACTTCATTATTTCTACTCTTATCTACTACATCAAGAGAATTCACAGTGCTTTTCCTTTATCATTATCTCTTTACTGATGTAGAAGCTCTATCTCGACAATTATACTTATAATGACCCTTTTTATAACAACCATAACAAACAACTTCAAATATTTCTTTTTGACCTCTATCTCCTCCCCGAGAACTAAATTCCTTTCCTCAAGAAGATTAATAGTTAATCGACCCATCTTTTTGAGCAGATCTTCATACTCAGATGTACTAGGAGAAATATTTGTGCTCACCGGGAGTGGTTGTGATTCTGACCAAAGGTGCCGGTGTAGGCTCTACTTTAGCAACAATTTCTTTGGGCTCCTCTTCCATGCTTTCTTCTTGCCTTCGCAATCTCCTTTGCTTGTTCAATGGTAGCTAGGGTCATACTTCACTCATTGTTCGATCTCTCGGCTTCATCCCAAGAATGAAGTGCTTACAGAGGAGATTATCCACGCCATTCATCAACCCATCCGCTAGTCCTTCCTTCCGGATCTGGGCATCGAGCTTCCTCCTTAGCTCTAGAACACGAGCATGATAATCCCTTATCTTCTCCTTCTCTCCTTGGGATAGCTTTGTGATCTCGATCATGAGATCTCGCATATTTCGTTGTTCACCAAATTCTTCAAGAAAACTTTCGGTTAATAAATCCCATGAATTTTTCACATTATCACCTAGTGTTTCAAACCACCTAAGTGCTGAACCATCCAAAAAGGTAGGAAAAAATTCAGTCCATTGTTCCCTTCTTATAAGGCCATTACAAATACAAGATCGCTTAAACTCTTGAATGAAAGAAGAAGCATCTTCATTAGATTGAGCTGAAAAAATAGGAATCTTTCCCATTTTCAAAAGTAACCACCGTGAAATACCAACCCACAAGTACAATTAACAAGACTTATGTGCACAAATAATTGGAATCACTATACTAGAAAGTGACTTTACACCTTTCTACAGTAAAATAGAAATGACCACGGTAAACTATGGTAAAACTTGACTTACTACTGTAAAACTCGACTTTATCGTGGTAAACACTATTCACTAAGAAAAAGTGAAGTTATCATGTAAATACTATTCACGGTAAAAGTGACTTTATCATGTGCGTAATTACTATTCCTAAAAAAAGGACTTTACCAGTGGTAACTACTATTCATGGCAAAATGACTTTAACATGGTAACTACTATTCACGGTAAAAATGACTTTACCATGGTAACTACTACGCACAAGAAAAACAAGGTTACCCTCCAATTAATTTTTGCCTAAGTGGGAATATCTCTCCGTAAAATCCACCAACGAGGAATGGTCCCGCAAACGGAACCAAAATGTCATCACCAATCCGCACTATGATAATTCTTCACCGAACTCCTCGCTATGATTATTTACTAATGCACAACCTTTTAGTTTGGTGGATGTAATCTGAAACAAAACAACAACATAACACAAGAATACCATCGACTATGATAAGACGGAATGATGACAAATCTGAAATATCAAAGTAAATTATAATATTAACATGAAATCAATCTCATAATCTCACCCATGAGATACTTCAACAAGACTATGGGAGAAACTTTACAATTACACCTCTCGATGGCTTCTTCAACACACCTTTAATCGATGGCTTCCTTCGCACACTTCCTACAATATTTCTCACTACTTCTTTCTATGCTAAATGAGGGGGTGGCCTCTATTTATAGAACTTCCAGGCTTATCCATCTTATCTCTAAGATAGGATAAGAAATCCACTCGACGAATCATATTCCATACCTTAACTCTTATCTCGTACATGTAGGCTTATCTCGTTAAGATAAGATAAACCTTATCATTTTACATGGGTTCCACATTTTTAGACTTTTTACAAATAAAATACACAAAATATTTATGACCTCACTCCTTGTCCTTATTACTAATATAATATTTCTAATTCCTAATCATGTAGACCCTACTTCTCTAATTACCCAAACTTTGACATTTTAACATTACCGACCACTTACGACAAATATTTACTTTTTACAACATTCCTATTGTACTTTGATCATACCGTACTCCACATTATTTGCGGCGTCAGATCGATCGGTCAGCAAGTATCTTCTATCGACGCTACTACTAATTACACTTAACAACATTCTATTCCTAATACATACATTAATGAAATAAATTATGGAGGAAAATTTTAGTGTCGACAGTTCCCTCTCGGCTTTGCCACATCCTCGTTGCATGTGTTCCCTCATGGAAATCCGAAAGAATTTCCCAAGATTCAATGGGAGTGGGAACCAAAGTAAGGATTCACACATCTGAATTCATCATGTCATGCAAGACTGGATGTGACCCATGAAGATGTTTCAGCCACCTCTTTCTGCAGAGACCTCAAGGACCCACAAAGCTGGAATGGTTTCAGCATTTTCCTACGGATCTATTACTAGTCAGGGCCACATTACGAACTACATTTGAAGACAGTATAAGCCTTCCGAAGACGTGTTCGCGTTGCTTGCAAAGATCACTCACCTAAAGAAGGAGGTCAATGAAACTATGCATGATTTCATCACTGATTTCAATTCACTAATCAACCGTGTTCCGCCTACCATGCTGCCCATGCCGTAAAAATCGGTGCTTCTTCACAACGCCATGAGCTCAAAAGTAAGTTTCTTACTTCGCAAGAACAAGTAACTACTTTGGTTCTCGCCTTTAAGCCGCCGCCATTCGGATCAAGATAACTTGCTAATATTTGGTGAATTAAAGTGAGAGCCATCCAAGCCGAAGGTTTCAACTCCTTCTCAAACTTCATCAAATCTGTATTCCAAAAGATGGTGAATGACTTGCTCACGTTAAAGAAACAGCTAGCTCAAGCTTCTCCTAGCACTTCATACCGGGATATCCCATGGAGGAATTTCACTTCCAAAAACGTCCCACAAAGGTCACGCCTACCTACAGCTACTCCACGGTTGGCGCTCAAGGCCCTCCAGCCAATGCTTTAGCCGAGATCAAGAAGAAGAGAAAATTATGAAGAACCTTCATCGCAGTGAAGATGATCAAGATGTCGGCGAACCGATCGACGACTCTACTATTGGGTATATGGAATTTGATGAGGAGGAATCTGATGAAGAAGAGGGTACCCAAGGGTATGCAAGGCAGAATCATATGTTGTTTTCACCCGCTCGCAAGGAAAAGAAGTAGAAGTTGCTGCCAAGATGCAGAAAGAGAAGGTCAGTGTCAAACACACCTCCAACCATCACTAAAAGAGGTAGTCCCCTTCCCCGCTCAACTCCGTTACTAAGTCTTTTTCAAAGAAATATTTTTCTCCTATCTCCCTCCGAATCGACCTCTCATATTCCTATCAAGACCAAAGAATCCTACTCCTATCATTGCAAATGAGGGACTCATTCCTTCATCAACGCAACTCTTGGCCACGTTTGACATAATTGATCATGCTAAAAAGACCAAGATCCAAATGTTTGAAGCCGAGTATCTTCAATCAAACCCCGAACAGCTTGTAAGGTTGATCAATACATCTAAATCCAAGCTCGTCATAACTACTCAGATTTCCCGAAAGGAATCCTTTCTACTCCTCCCCGCATCTCGTATAAACGCTTTCCTCGACTTCCTGCATCGTGAAAAATAGAACCTTTCTATCTCTCCCTCCTAATCAATGGTCACAAAATAAGAAACTACATAATTGATTCTAGAGCTTCCGACAATGTCATGCCAAAGAAAAGTAGCCCATGCTCGGGCCTCACCCTTACCAAGCCTTTGAAAATGTTACTCCTTGGAAACCAAACAGTTCCATTGATTGGTCGATTAAAGACGTGCAATTCACATTTGTAGTGTTCCTAGATAAAAGAGTAAAGATGATCGTCCTCATTTCGATATTCTCGCAGCATATGGAATTCTACTAGGAAGGAGCTTTGCGGTGAAGTTGGTGTGGAGATTCATATGGACTGGCCCAAGGCCGAATCCCCGCCAAAGGCATAATGCAAACATTAGAGCCAATCTCAAAATAAGTACTTGGTTACCAATTCCGATGACCCCAAGGCCCGAATTCTCTTCAATCATCGAGATGGGGAACTATTTCTTATCTACAGTGAGTCCGATAGAAGGGATTTTCCGCCCAAGAAAAAATATCTTAACAAGATATGGACATTGTAGTTTGATGGCAGCATGCAACTAGCGGGTGCAACGCTAGAGCCATGTTGATCTCCCGAGAAGGAGATTATTCCTCTCTCCTTCAAGTTGTAGTTTTTCAACACAAATAATATTTTCGAGTATGAATCCTTACTACTTGGAATGCAGCCGCAAAAGAAAGGGGAATCAAGAACCTAAAAGTACAAGGTGATGCAGAGCTAGTCGTAAATCAAGTAAAAAGGATATACCAAGTAAAAATGAAAGGCTCAGGCATTACCGCAACGCAGTATGGGATAGCATTGAAGAATTTGATGCTTTTTCAATAAAATCCATTCCAAGAGATTAGAACGACATGGTGATTCATTGGTCGCTTTAGCCCTCATGCTCCCTCATCCAGGGTTGAAAACAAACACATATACCATCAAGTAGTTTTCCGTCAAGCGCGTGCCGATAATTCTCAAGACCGCAGTATTCAACGATGAAAATCAACTTATTGCCTTTCTAGAAAAGGCAGAAAATTTTAGTGAACTTCATTTTGAAGGATCCACTTCTGCATGCCGTGAATCGGTTACGGATCAAGACAAGGAATCAAAAGGAAGTGATGGCATATGTCAGCTCAAAGGAAATAAAATTCCAAAAGGTTTGGTTTCTCTGGAACGTTTTTTGATAGACATGATCGTTTTGTCAGGAAGAAAAGACAAGATGATCCTAACTCCTCCCCAGAGACCGAGCCGGTCAATCTAGGTACTGTGGAACATCCGCAGTTTGTGAACATTGGAAAATGTTGCACACCTAAAGAAAAGTGGAAGTTCATCAAATTGCTGAAGAAATACATGGATGTATTGGTGTGGTCTTATGCTGACCTAAATTCTTTCAAGCCAAGAGACATCCAAAGATGACATCCCGTTGAAAGAGGGTGTCAAACCCTTTCACCAAATGAGGCACTATAATCCCAAGATCTCAGGTACCATCCAGGCTGAAATTCAGAAGATGTTGGATGCAAGGATCATTTTTCCTATCCATCACAAGATTCCAGGTCATGAACATTGTGCAAGACGTGAGAAAAAATGGTGAGATATGCATATGCGTGGATTTTCGTAACTTAAATCAAGCATCCTTGAAGGACAACTACCCGCTTCCCATAATGGATCAGGTTCTGCAAGCAGTAACTGGTTTGAAATGTTGTCCATGCTTGATGGTTTTTCAAGCTATAATCAAATTGAAGTCTCACCAAAGACCAATTCAAAACAGCATTTACTACCCCCTGGGGCACATTTTCCTATAGCAGGATGCCTTTTGGTCTGACCAACGCTGGTGCCACTTTTCAACGGGCGATGGACTTCACGTTCAAAGGTATGATGGGAAAGGTCATCGTAGTTTATTTGGATGACTTAACTATGTTCTCTAAATAGTGAAATGATCATTGTGATCATTTGGAGCAAGTATTGACTAGATGCCGAGAACACGGATCTCCCTGAATCAAAAAGTCTTTTTGAAGTCACGGAGGGAAAGTTGCTAGGACACGTGGTTAGCAAAGAAGGGACAAAAATAGATGCCGAAAGGGTGAAGGCTATTCGATTCTTATTTTACCCATTGCAAGACCAGCGCTCACTCTTTCTTCGGAAAAGTAAACTTTCTCGACGCTTCATCCCCGATTTTACCGAAAAGACTCACCACATATCAAACACGATGAAAGGGTCACCAACTTTCCTGGAGCAAAGAAGGAAAGAAGTCATTTGAGGAGATAAAATCCTCCGTCACCCATGCGCCACCTCCGGTATGCCCCGATTTCTTTAAGGATTTTATCATGTATAGCTATGCATTTGAGCATACCGTGTGTCACCATCCTAATGCAAAAGAATTCTGAGGATGTTGAATCCCTGATTGCTTTCATGAGCTCTCCCCTCAAACCTCATGAATCAAGATGTCATGTTGGAAAATCATGCCTTCGCATCATTGTCAAAGCAGTCAAGAACTTCAGGTATTATATTCTAAACTCTCATACAGTGGTGTTGGTCCCTGACACGGCAGTCAAGTCAATCTTAACTCAACAAGAGTTAGGGAGTTTGTGAGGGAATTGGATCGCAAAGGTCCAAGAGTATGATCTAGATATAAAACCAACCAAGCTGGTAAGAGGAAAGGGCCTATGTCACCATGGCTAAAACCGAGATTCGTGGAGGTCCCGAGAAAAAGATGATTGCACCGATGGAACACGGCCACCGGAGAAAGCCGATTCTCTACCCATGGTTCTATTTGTCGCAACTAGCGGCGAATGGTTTTCTCGATATCACTTTCTTTCTCACTTACGGCGAATTCCCAACTCATCTAACTTCAAGGAGAAACGTAATGAAGCTCAGAGTGGCTGATATGTCATCCGGGATGACGATTTATACAAATGCGTAATTGATGGCATCTTCTTGCAATGCGCTTGACAAGCCACAAAGAAATAGAATTACTTGAGAATTTCCATGATTCATCCTGTGGTGGTCATTTCTCCTCTTCCGTGATGGCACACAAGATCATCCAGCCAGTACTATTGGCCAACGTTGTTTCAGGATACAGCCACCTGGGTAGCAAAATGTGAGCTCTGCCAACAATTTGTCGGCAAACCAAAATTGGTTGTTTCCCTCAGGCCGGTCGTTATTGATGAACCATTCAGGCAGTGGGGAATTGACTTTATCGGAGCACTCCATCCCCAATCAAGTGCCGGACATAGTTATGTCCTGACAGCAACAGATTACTTCACCAAATGGGTGGAGGCCATACCTGTCAAGAATGCCACCTCTGAAGTTGTTTATAATTTCATCAAAGAGAATATCATTGTGAGGTTTGGCGTTCCAAACAAGATTGTTGTTGATAATGCTTCCAAATTTTCCTCTAGGAAGTAGTCAATTTTTGCTATGAATATGGGATAATCTTGGCCCACACCTCAGATTATTACCCCCAGGGAAATGGTCAAAGCAGTAATCCAAAGTAATAAAAACTTAGTAACTATCATACGTGCTTAGTTGACGAGAATCGAGGACGTGGCACAAGTCATTGTATGACGCTTTGTGGGCAGACCGCATTACTCCCAAGAGGTCTATTGGTATGTCACCTTTTCAAGTGTTATATGGAATTGACACCGAGCTTCCCATTTCCCGCAGTAACTTCCTACTCTATACTTGGCATGAGCAATCGAAGATGAGACTTTCCAAAATTCCTCAAAAGAGGATCATGTATCCGGCAGATCTCAAAGAAAAAATAGTAAGAGTGGTCGACAGGATCACCAAACATCGAATCAAGTTAAGAGACTGCTCAATAAAAATCTAAGCAAAGAGATTTCTAGATGGGGATCTCGTCCTTTTGTGGGAAAAATGAAGAGAGCCAAAGGGCATGCACAGGAAATTTGATTCTCTGTGGAGAGGGCCTTTCAAGATCAAGCAGCTCAATGGAGAGAATAGCTTCTATCTCTCGTATCTAGACGAAACTAATCTCCTGCTTCCTATAGCGGGCAACATCTCAAAATATTCAGGAAGTAGAGCTTGCTCTCTTCTTTGTACAGTTTTCTTTATGTTGTGTGTTTGCTTTCATCGTGTGTTTGCTTTCGTCATCGCCCTTGTTTTTGACTCTATAGCCCAATGGATAGGCACATGTTGATCTGGGGTTCTCTACCCTTGAGCTTCACTCAAAGATAGTCCCCAGAAAGAGCCAGCTGTTATCCTGTAAAATTGACGAGGGCAATTTTACAGGTAACCATACCAAAATTTTGTTCTGGTTCCTCGTCGGGTCCCTCAGCGTTCGGAATGTTGTAAAATCCCTTTCGGGAAATCTAGTTTTCCGAACTTGGTCATTTTGGTCCTTTTTGGCTGGGCACACATTTTATCTATGCAACACAAATTTTGGCACCCCCTTTATTCCCTTTGGCGCACCCTTTGGGGTGTTGACACAACAATTGTTGTGCCTTCCCGTGATGTACCTTTCTTGCATGCGCTAAGGCACATGCACCTTTCTGTCAACAAAAAAAATGTTGCGCCATGTTTTGGTGCACCAAGGCGCTCGAAATCCAGTGTTGACAGTACTAAATTTGTGCCAAAGGCACAGATAATTCCATGCTGACAAAAACATATCCACACCAAAGGGCGCAAGGTTTTCCATGTCGACACGTGTTTTGGTGCACCTCTTTAAAAAGTGGTTAGTGCATTTATTGCGCTTTTGGCTATATATAGGTGCATCTGCCTTGTCACTTTCACAATCAAAAACACGTGAAAATATTTATTCCTCTGCACCTGTCAGCGCACCCATCATTCTCATGTCACGTTCGTGGACCCCACTTCATTTCCCACGTTCTATATATTCCAGTTAAGTGGTTTATACTCCTCTTGTGTTTTTTTTTTGTTGGTTGTTTGTGAGGTAGGATGAAATGAATCTGAGAAACCAAAAGCCCTCCTGCCCATTTTTGCAAGTCTCCCTCCCAAACCGTTTTCACCCTCTTTCTAGATCTACTGGCCAAGAGGGCTCTGCCTCAAAAATGAACCCAGATCTCTTTGTTGTGCCCCCTTCACCGTCTAAATCCATGAAGAAGGAGGCCTAAAAGACCACAAACCCATCAAGAAAGGAGAGAAAACTTAAAATTCAGTTCTGAGCCGCATTTCTCGCGCAATCACCACCCTTATTACGTAAAAACACAACAAGCACTAAGAGGGCACACTGACCTTGATTGCAGCACACAAAATATTTGTGCCATGCATAAACCAAGTAAATCCTAAACCCTGCAGGTGCAATCCTACTTACAACAACACAATGTCATGCAATCCTTTTCGCCGCGCTAAACCCCCTTTTGTGCACATAAAGTAAGTGCTACACGCATTAATCATGCGCCCCTCGGACATCAAAATTCCATGTTACATGAAAATTGCCTATGTCATTGGTGGATCCTGCTCCCATGCAACACCAAACTTATTTGCGCCTAGTATAAAACCACATATAATGGCACAGGCACACCCCTGTCTACAATAACAATGATGTTATATGCAAAATCCTTATGTCCTACGCCCTTTGCGTTGATTTATTCCTCGTAACGCCCGTCTTGGTGTGCCATGCTATTAACACTATAGCCTACACAGGTGTACCTACGCCCGCGCCTGTGAGCCTTAAAATTACTAACTCCTCATTCTGTGACGCTTTAATGGAAGACCTAATGGTTAACATGGCTCTTTTACATTGACTTCACTCCTTCTTTCTTGCAGAGCAAGAATCGAACTCGAGATCCACATATGTCTACATCAAGCAAAAGGCCAACCAAGTCAAAGGGTAAGGCTAAACTCACAGAGGAAGAGATGAAATACAAATATCAAAGGGTCAGAATGCCCGAGTCCCAGGCAGAATGTGACCTAGATATCAGGGATTCTAAACTTGGCCACATTGACATGGAAGATTTCTGGGCCAGAACCAGGAGGGTCACAGGTAGTCCTTGGATGGACAAACTGGTGGGTAGTGGTCTCAAATTTTGCTGGAGGAATCCCCATCAGCGTAGTAAATAACGATTTTATGATGGTGGTGGCCCACTGTTACAACAAAGACACAAGGTGTGTCAAAAAGAAAAGGGCGAGGTTATAATCAACCTCACCACCCAAAGACTTCGAGATCATGCTAGGAATTCCCCACCACCGACATTTTGTGGCTGTAAGCCAAGAAGACTGCATCAAGGCATGGGAGGATAATGAAGACAAATGCATGCAACTGATGAATGAAGTGTATTTAAAGAATAAGAAGGTGATAACCAGGTGGCCACAGGTTATTCACCGCAGCGACTTCTCCGAGGAACTGAGTGATACCATCACATTCCTAAGCAGAGTATTTGGGCTTTCTGATGCCCATTACTTTCACAAATGGATGCTCAAGTACCTAGAAACCATGAATAAAAATGTGCCTGATCAACACTTTGAGTGGGCGGAGATCATAAGCAACACCATCTCTGAGCAGCTCCAACAACTCACCACAATGGGGAGGTTCTACATGAACTCCTACGTAGTCTATGTTGCAGCCTCAGAGAGGGATTATCCAGCACTGAGACGATGCGGAGTTTGGCCTCAGGTAAAAATATACGAGTACTACCCAAAGTTGAAGCTGGAAAACAATATCCCATAGTTCACCAAAATCAACGATGTCTTTTCCTACAAAGATCATCTACCTATTGAGGCCCAATATGACTCACGGTCAAACAACCAAGAGCATAGTCATAAAGAATCGAGAAGTAGGGGCTTATTTACACAATTCCCCACCTTCACCTATCTCAGAGGCAGCTAACTTCTTTGGGGAGCCCACCAAATTGCCAAGGTATGCTGGCCCTAAGCTGATCCTAGTTGGAGCTGTCTAGGTAGCTCATAACATACCATGAGAAGTGCCTAAAGAGAAAGAAGGGTGGAACTCCTTTCCCCCTTACAGTGGGCAGGTACACCTGCATTTCCCACAACAAAGCTCGGGAAATGTTCGCAGAGCTAGAAATGCTCAACCTAAAGCACAATTTCCTGGTAAGGCCCACCTTTGATCCAAGAAATTGCCTCCCTAAGGAAAAAATTGATCCGATCCACGCCCACGTATCAAGGATATCTACATCGACCTGTATCATGAGGTCGAGCTCAGAAGAAAAGATCACTCTCGCCAGCCCCGGCAGAGATTATTCAATATGGCCTGGCCATTGTTCCAAAAGGTTATCAAATAACCGATCAAGAAGTTGATCAGGTGTATCTTGACATAGATGGGGACAACTAACCATTTTCCAAAATTGATAGAACAAAGGCACCTCAGACCATTGTGGTAAGCGTTAGGGAGACGCTGCGGTGAGATCATTGGTGCAGATGAATGGCCTTATCTACCTCGGAGTAGATTTCACCACGTCCCCTTTGGGAAACACACTTGTCAGGCTGAAACATTTTCCAAAGGGAAAAGGAAAGGATAAAGAGGGAGAATCAAGCTCCGCTCAAGAAGAAGCTCCTGAGAGCCCTCCTTCCGCCACACACGTAAATAGGTTGTGAGCCTGGTGTCCCAGAGAAAGAAGCAACAAGATGTTCCAACGAGCACATCCACTCGGGATTTTGCCACTGCTTTCAACTACCAAGGTCCCTTCTTCCTCTCCTCCTTCCTCTCCTCACGTGACTCACCAACCATTCGCTTGGTTGTTTCCTCTCCCCATCTTCTATTATTCCCCTTCTTCTTCTTCCATCTTCTCTTCCCTCAGGAGTTGTCTCCCACCATTTCTTCTCTCATCTCTCACTCCCTTCCACTCCCATGACTATTTCCCCTTCGGTCTCCTCCTTCCATAAGCACTTTGCTGGCCTCTCTTTCAATGCCGCCACTAAATGTCTCGATGCACTTCCTCGACTACCGCAGCTGCCCCCTCTTCCACTTCTCGGTCCCACTCCCTTAAGTCCAAAGATGGATCTCCCAAAGGTGCTTGAGTCAACATAAGAGGAAATTCCCCATTGCACCAATGGACTTCTTTGTCATTCCAATGAAGGGGGCTAAGAAGAAAAAGCCCATAATCTGCTTCTCTCGAGTATATCGGGAGAAAGAGTGATGGAGATTGTGTATCCCGACCCTGCAAGAATAAAGAAGATCTGTCCCTAAAATTACACAAAGACGCAGTCACAATAGAACGCTATCCGAGAGCCTTCAAGGAGAGGCCTAATCTATGGTGGATGCCCTTTGCAAGAAACTTCAAGAAGCAAAGGAAGAGAAGAGATTGCTAAAAGAATGAATAAGTAGCTTATCCACGCCCGCAGAAAATGGGCAAGTGCACCTCCTACAACCGCCACGTAAACTCCCGAGGTCCTTAGTTAGGATAAGATAAACAAGTACACCAAGATTGGTGAATAAGGCATGGCGATCTCGCTGGAGAGATCCAAATCCTCAAAGAAAGTGAGGGAGTAATCGTCAAGTTCACCGAGTCAGATCGTAACATTAATCGAGAACAAGGAACTCGAGGCAATTGCAGGACCTATCTCCGAAGAGTTGGACCATGCTAGGTTGTAGCATGAGATGTTCCGAATATGCTTGACTGCTCGATCGAAGATCTAGTTAAGTTCGGTGTCTTCAATCACCCCAGAGCACCCAATAAAATCCTCTCTGCTTTGGACTATCAAAGTTGATCGATGGAGTTCATCCCGAGAAGATAGATAAGGTCAAAGAGGAAGCACTTTGGATGATATACATCAAATGGATCAAATTTTCCTAATAATTTCATTGGGCTTGCTCACTCCTTCTTTCACCTTGAGGAAGGTAGATGAAACTATTCGGATCTTCAAGGAGATCATCTCGCAAGGGCTAGGGCCAGAAGTCACTTTTGACACTGAATGCATCAATAACCTTCTGGCCTACCGTGATTTTGTAGGGTACCTGATGGAGGCAGGTAATGAATATTTCAAACTCCCAGAAAATCTCGAGATGAACGGGAAACTTGTGAAGTTATCGGCAATCGCCACAAGGATCCTGCCCAGGATCAACTTCAACCGATGATCAATAAATTTATGGAATATCGGGCCTGCTCCACATCACCTCTCCCAAGCAAAGAGCGAAAAACAAGATACCCCTTTCATCCGCGAGACGATGATGAATAGCCTTCTTCCTCTTGGCTTTCTTTTTGTAAATATCTAAGAGTATGTTGGCACAAACGATGACATCATCCATGTTGCACCATGGGATGTTGTCATCCACCAAGTTGCCCAAAGTCAACAGTTGACTTTTAGATATTTTGTAATTAGTTGTTGGTTTCTTTTTTCCTTCTCTCTTCTCCTTCTTCTATATATACTTGAATACTTGTTGTATTCAAGGGTGGACACTTTTTAGATGAAAAATAGAAGTGAGAAGAAAAGGCTTTGTACTTTTTGTAATAGAAGAAAACATTAATACAAATATTAAGACTTTGTGCTGAATATGTGTGTTATGGGCATCCGATCTTTCTTACGTTAGATATGCGTTTTCTGATTGGATCTATCACTACTTTTTGTCATTTTTCCATCAATATTGATTTGTTCGTCTATGCAAGTAGGTTTGGCTCCATTTATTACCAATCCCAAAACATAGACCTTCTGATCTTTCTACTTTGGAATTCATTTCTTTTCTCCCTTCGGATCTATCTTATCTTCATTTTTCCCTTCTCTCCTTTCCTTTCACAGTTGGAAGCGCCCTACCTGGGATGAGATCTCAAACCCCTGAAGGCGGAATATTATGAGACTTGCACAACTTCCTGCTGGTAGAATAGCAATAAACTAGTTTCGCTTTCCTGACTCAAAGATGGGCTATGCCCTGCACACTATTGGCTGTCTATCCATAGATCTCGCCCAAACGATGATTTTCGGACCAACAAATCATTGATTCAATTTTTACAAGGATAGAAATGGCTTTAAACTCCAAGAAAGCATGAGATGCCCGGCATATTACATATCAAGGAAGTGACAAGGTGAAAGTAGTTAGATTGCAGATGTTGAGGAGAGATTTTGAGACCCTTCTCATGAAAGAATTAGAATCAATAAATGATTTTTTCACAAGAACAATGACCATAGTCAATCGATGAGGACTAATGGAGATGTTGTTGAAGATCATAGGATCATAGAGAAGGTATTGAGGATCCTTCCAACCAGATTTGATCCAGTTTTGGTTATAATAGAGGAGTCTAAGGACTTGATACAAATGATAATTGATGAGCTAATGGGTTCTTTGCAAACCCATGAACAAAGGATGAGTAGATAAGATATCTCTTAAAATGAAAAAAGCTTCAAAAAAAATACAAATATTAGAGGCAGGGGGAGAGGAGCATGCAACATAGGAAGAGGAAGATTTAGCAACCAATAAGAAGGTGGAAGAAAAATTCATCAAGATCCACAAACAAGAGGAAGAGGTAGAGGAAGGAGCAGCAACACTTCCAGAGGTGGTTCTACACAAAGGTATGACAAATCAAATGTTATTACAGTAAAAAAATTGGGCATTATGCAAGTGAATGTAGAAAGAAAGAATATGATTTGAGAAATCATAATTATAATGCAAGTTTCTCTAATGAAAAATAAGTTGAACCTGAAAAGAATGAAAAGAGTGGAACTTTGTTTTTAACTTGCAATGTAGCTAAGCAAGGAAGCAGAAAATATGGTATTTGGATAGTGCATACAACAATCATATGTGTGGAAACAAAGAAATGTTTAATAACATAGATGATTCAATCAAAACTGAAGTAAAAATGGGAACAAATGACAAAGTTTTAGTTATAGGAAAAGACAAAGATAACTATTCTAACCAAGCAAGGAGACAAAAGGCAAATCAATGATGTCTTCTATGTTCTAGGATTGAAGTATAATATTCTATGTATTGGGTAGCTCGTGTAAAAATGATGCAAAGTAAATTTTGAGAATGGAGAATGCATAATATATGATAGAAGTGAAAGCAATAAGTAGATTGCAGCTAGTGAAGAAGACTTAAAACAAAATGTTTCCATTGAGGATGCAAAGTGAAGTAACAAAGAACAACAGATTTCAAAGCAATAGCCATTTATCAATCTACCCTTTGGCATCTCAAATATGGGAATTTTACTTATGGTGGATTGCATGTTCTTTATAAAAAAATGGTTAAAGGGATGCCACCTATCAATAGCCGGATAAAGTATGTGAAGGCTGCATATTAGGGAAGCAACATAGAAATTATTTTCCCTCAGGTAAATCATGGAGAGAAAGCTCACCTCTTAAGCTAGTACATTCATATTTGTGTGGTCCCATGAATACTCCCTCCATATCTAAAAGTGAGTATTTTATTACTTTTATAGATGACTTCAAAAAGAACATGGGTTTATTTTTTGAAAAATAAATCAAAAACATTTGAATTATTCAAACAATTCAAGGCCATGGTTGAGAAGCATAGTGTTCATTATACAAAGACATTGAGAAATGATAGAGGGGGAGATTATATATCAAATGAGTTTCTAAACTTCTATAAGGAGCACGGAATAAGAAACAATTTACAGTAAGGTATACACCTCAAAAAATGGTGTAGCTGAGAGGAAGAATAAAACCATTCAAGAAATGACAAGGAGCATGATCAAAGCTAGAGGATTTCCTAATGAATAATGTGTTGAGGCCATTGGGACAACAATATATCTTCTAAATGGATGTGCCACCAAGAGTGTGAGGGAAAAAATACCTCAAAAAGCATGGAGTGGAAGAAAACCAAGTGTTGAGCACTTGAGATTTTTGGGTGTGTAGCATATGCACATGTGCCAAAGCAAAGAAGATCAAAGTGGGATAACAGAGGAGAGAAGTGCATTTTTATTGGATATAGTGAGTAATCTAAAGCTTACATATTGTATAATCCAGTTACAAAGGAACTTATAATCAATGGAGTGTTCAATTCATCAGAATCATCTTGGGAGATGCATAAGAAATGGAGCACCCACAAGTAAAAGAAAATGCACCTATTATTGTTGTTAAAGTAGAAGATGGAAGAGTAAACAATGCACCAAGTTGGGCACCCATTTCACAAAGGGGTGAATCTTCAAATGGTAGCAACCAAAAAAGTATGTAAGGACCAAGAAATGAGGAATATTCATTATCATCTGACTCATTCCAGCAAAGCAAGGAAGAAGGAAGAGTGTACAAGATATTTATGAGTAGTCAAGGTATGAAGAAAATGAAGATGAAATGATTAATTTTGCTTTATTTTCAAAAGTTGATCTAATTTATTTTGAAGAAGCAATTAAAGATAATAAATGGTGTGAAGAAATGTATGCAATAGAAAAGAATCAAACATGGAGTTAGTATATCTTCTTGAAGGAAATGAGTTCATTAAATTCAAGTGGATAAAGACACAAGGCATGATTAGTTTCCAAAGGCTACAAAAAAAGGCCTGGAAGTGATTATAATGAGATATTTTCTCCAGTAGCAAGGCTAAAAACTGTGAGAACAATCATTGCCATAACTTCTCAACATAAATGGAAATTTCATCAAATAGATGTCAAGTCAGCTTTCCTGAATGGAGTCTTGGAAGAAGAAGTGTATGTGGGATAGCCACCTAGTTATGAAACTGTAGGGCATAAAAGAAAGGTATACAAGCTCAAGAAATCTTTATATGGAATCAAACAAGAACTAAGGGCATGGTATAGTAGGATAGATTCCTATATGATTAGTAATGGATTTAGAAAAATCAGCAAAGAGCCCACACTCTACATCAACGCAAACAATGGTGAGATTTTAAATGTTGTGTTGTATGTATTATTAGAAATGCATACAAAGGAATAGATGAATTTAAATCATCTATGAAGAAGGAGTTTGAGATGACTGATTTGGAATTGTTGAAGTATTTTCTTGGCATTGAGTTCAAGAAAATGGAGTACGGAATTTATTTCTCTCAAGCAAAGTCTCAGAAAAGAAATAATGAAAAGATTCATAATGTTTGATTATAAACCAACATCTACATTGCAAAAGTAATCCTCAAATTTATCAAATAATATTGTAGTAGTGATGTGGATCCCGTAAGGTATAAAAGCATGGTAGTAACCTTTACGCATTTAACTGCAACAAGACTAGATATAATGTACGCAATTAGTTTAATTTCTATATTCTCGTAAAACAAAAAGAGACACATTGGAAAGTGTATTTTGAGGTATGTGAATGGAACAAGGAATTATGGAATTTAATATGTTACCGATAATGATTTTCAATTAGTTGGATACACAGATAGTGATTGGGTAAATAGCCTTGATGATAGAAAAACACATCTGGATATGTGTTTAATATTGAGTCGAGCCATTTCATGGGATTTGAAGAAATAGTCACTTATGTCATATTACATAGCTAAAGAAGATTACATTACAGAAAACTCACCGCTTGTCAAGAAATATCATTAAGAATAATCCTATCATATTTTTCATGAAGAGCAACAAGGAGGTTCTATTATTTTTTTATAATATGTGTTCAATTGCATGGTCTAAAAATCAATTTTTTCATGGCAGGTAAGCAAGAATATACCAATCATATATCACTTCATTCATGAACTGGTTGAGAAAGGTGAAATTGAGCTTAAGTTTTTAAGTGTGAGTTGCATCTAAGTGATGTTTTTACCAAACCTATTTAAAAATAAAGGTTTGATAATTTAAGAGAAAGTTTGGGAATTGTAGATATCCAAGACTTTAAAATCAATCCTTAAATAGATTATGTTCATCTCAAGATTAAGGGGGAGTGTTAGAATTAATGGTGTCTATAATATTGAGTGCGTGCATGTTTTTAAACATATTCTACCTTTGTTTCTATCTACCTAGGTGACAAGCATTTATATATGTGACCATTTTCCATGTGGTTATTGAGTTTTTTTAATCCCCAAAAATAGGAGGCCATGTGGCATGATTTTTTTGTCTTCCCAATGTTTATCCCCTAAGATCTCAACCCTGGTGGAATTAAATGTGGCGTATATTATTTCAGTTCAGTTTTTAGTCGAGGTTGAGTCAACTAGTCATTGGGAGGTGATCGAAGGTCCTTAGCATGACAAGTGGCAACATTATGCCACTCATTTGGGATATGGACTCTAGCAGACGTGAAACCCTAGAGTAAACCGCATTCAAGATATCGTTGGGTCCGGTTGATGGTATGTCATGATATATGGGTGACATATGGATATATATGTAGCAACATAATATATAGAAGAAAAACTATAGAAGAGAGAATATATAGAGAGAGCTAGAGTTGCGAACTCAAGGTTTAGCATACAATAAGAAAGAGGAATATACGTCCAAAGAAGACAGAGTATATAATAGGGGAGAACAAAAGAATATAACAAGCAAATGATATATATATAGAGAGAGAGAGAGAGATCAGCTCAATTTGAACAACAAAAATTTTTAAGAAAAAGAAACATAGAACAAGACACAAAAAAGAGAAACAAAATAAAAAGATGGAGTAACAACTCGAGATTGTATGAAGTTTTTCAATATAATATAATATATATTGTGTGTGTTTTTTTGTGTTCTCTCCTATGTTGGTCATAGCTTGGCACCAAATTTTCCCAACATAAAAACATGAGGTTTGATCACATCAAATGTTTATGTGTCTTCAATTTTTGTAATTTTATTAAATTTACTAAAGCAATAAAGCATAAATTTAGAATAATAAAAATAGTAGGATTGTTACCTAAGAGAGAGAATGACTTAAGGATCACTTGTAGGTTTGTGTCTTTAACAACTTTTCCCTTTAGCAAACCAATGAATTTGACCATACCTACATGTTACAAAGAAATATGATAATACATCTACTATCACCAAATTGGATATTTCAAGCAAAATACAAATACATGGACCAAATGAGTTACATAGAGCAAATTCATATATTCTTCACTCATGACACTACTGGTAAAATCTCTAAGTGTAGTGCCCAAAGATAAAACCAAACCAAAATAATAATTTTTAAAAATGAAGAAGTGCGTTGGTGGAAGTGGGTGGAGTTGGTGGGGAGCCGATGGGGGCAAAGCAATTAGATGTAGACATGGGAGTTGGTGGTGGCGGTTGGGGTGGATTGACGTGTGGGGGTGTATTATGGCATGTAGAGGGCATTCTGGCAGGGCATGGCAGCCTTTAACATCTTTTACAACCTGTCACATTCCTTGCATAATAATTAGATCACTTTACTTGTTTCCCAAGGATAAAACCATGCTAAAAACCAATTCAACATTGTAATTTAGCAAAGTAATTGGATAATTGTTGCAAGGGTTGAATGGAGTAGTGAAAGGGGGTTGTGCTTTGGAAGTCACTTTATGGGTTAAATAAGCATGTGTATGGAGATAAATTTGTCTCCTCATTCTTTTCTTTACACAAATTGACTGATCTAGATGTGGATCCATATCTGAGGTGGATTCAATGGTTTATGAAAGGAAATACATATTCTACCTTGTTTTGTTTTGTTTCCATACGTTGAAGGAGGAAAAAAGATTGATTTTATGAGCTGCATGTCATCAAGGTTGTTGGTTATATGCTAAAGAAGAAGAAAAAATTGAGGAATAGGAGCCTATATTAGGATCCAATGCCTAGTTATCTTGATTCAACTTCTCTTGCATCTAAACACCGGTGCCATGTACAATATAACCTCTATAGCACGTATCCCTTTATTTTCCTTCTATTTTGAGTAGTTGTTGCATTGGTCAAGGCATTGGAAGTGCTATTTTTCTATTGTCCCACATATGTATGCAAGGTTTTTTTCTTTCACCCTTTCTCTCGTGAAATCATCTGTTTTTCCATCTTCATCCAATTTCAATGGGGAGCTTGGAGCCTTACAATATTTATATTTCCCTTATTGGTCCGGTAATGTAGAACTCATTGCTTGATTAATCACACCTAGGTTTGTCGATGTTTTAGTTGCAATTTCCACTGGTAGATATGCCTACTACATAATGTGGAAGCATATGTAAGGCATGTGGAGTGTTTTCCAAATTTCCCCGAAAGAAACATGGACAATTTTACGCACCCAAAATTACATGTGCTATATTGTCAAAAATGGTTACAAAAGTCCCCAATGATGATTCAAGTTCTTTCAAAGGTATTTGGGCTCCAAAACCCATTCGCGATGTATATTTGTAGCCTAGACATCCTTTCTTAGCCTTTCCATGCTTTTCTCCAGCTTCCTACTTCATTCTATGCATGTTTTGGCCTTTAGTGTCGATCACGCGCCCCCTGGGCGGCGGCGGTTCTAAAACTTCTACCTAGGTAGGCGGCGGTCCCGTGATCGCCACCCGCACAAGGCGATGGTCCTGTCTGATTTTTCTAGAATCTATCATGTGTGTTTTTAACATGTGACACTTCACTTAACTTCACTTTTAGGATGCATTTTTGAACCAAATTGTCTAAAAATAGTTTTGATTGCTTGGTTCTCCTTCCCTCTTCTATTTTAAAATAGATTTAGTTAGTTGGAACTGCCTCTTCTTTCCTTGTGCATGAAGGCACATCCTAGCCCCAATTCCTATATATTCCATGCTTGTATTCAAGCAAAAGGCCTGAGAATTTTGTGTATCTTGCATTGTATTGATTACCACAATCCCGCTAGGAATTACATAGCCAAGCTCGATCTCTTATGTTATCTCCCTTCTACTTGCATTACATCCAGATCGCCTTCAAGCTACCATCACTCAAGTGCCTTATTCTGTTGTTGTTCTTGTATTCCCAATTCCTTGACTCGATGGACACACAGAGAAAGAAAGGAACAAACTGAGGAGACAAATACAAATACAACCAAATTTGCCAAAGCTCTTGCTTATCTAGAATAGAATTACTTGTTTGTTTGCTTCATTTTTCAAATTATCAAATTTGAATCATTGTTATATCATATAAAAAGAGAGTAGAAATCATTTTCCTTTCATTTGTAAGTAATTAGTTAATTTCAAGAGGGTTTGAGTCTTTCATAGCAGCCCCCGTGACGAATCCTCTTCTTCCCATCCCCAGTAGATCTAAGGATAGAATATTTGTAGGAGGTTGTCTACATATCATAGATCATTTGGAAAAGTTCTTGTTTTAAGTTAGTTTAGATTCAATACACTCAAAGAAGGTGAATAACCACACCGGTTATCTCACTTGTTTAGTTTTAGTGTAGAAGTAGATTTGATCATTTAGAATAAAAGCAAATTGTTGTTTGTGATTGTAATATTTCAGTTTTTTGATTTGTTTAGATTAGTTTCCTTTCAGCAATAGCATAGATTGTTAGTTTCATCTTAGTTAATTTGGACACTTCAAACTAGATCAACACTTAGATCCAAGTTAGGAAAACAAACCATAAGGAATTTACGCTACCCATTCATAGCCTCTAAATATCCCCTTTTCCAACTCAACTACCATGAGATCACACTATCGATCTTAGTTAATGATCCTCCTATAGTTACCCACACACATACAATATTGATCGATCCGCACGACCTCGAGGGGTCGAGTGCGGTTAAAGGTCGCATGTCAATTTTCATCCGTATAAGCACTCCGATGACCATTGTAATTATTTCAAAAACGTCTGACAACCAACAAAGCATAAAGAGAAAAGGAAATTTTGTTAGATGTGGATGTTAAGCCATAATGTATGGGCTATGGACTATGCCCCTCCAAATCTATGTTAGGGTATACGAGGAAAGTTAAGCGCTTAGCACCATGTGGCAATGAGTAGGTCGGAGGGATAAGGTTGGCGAGAAAAGTTGTTGGAGAGATAAGGGGTTTGTGGGCTTTTTGTTAGAGGAATTTCGGTGGGCAGTTAGAATATTATTGCAATGGGTTATAAGGTTTGACTGCCAATGTTGGAAATAGAATTTTGTCTTCAATAAAAGGATAATGGAAAAAGGCTATTTTATAGCTCCGCAACAGTGGGTATATACCCTATTCCATGTCGTGAAAGAAACTCCGAGTCGGTGATCGAGAATCGGGTTAAGTGGAATGGGAAAGTATAAGATGGTGATGGGAAACCACTTCTAGAAAGGCTTCTTGATACGCCTTAGGTATAATATTTGAAATAAAATGCAATGGTGGAATAGTGGATGCGTGCAACCATTTCACAAAATTCCTAACTATGACACGTAACCGAGTCCCACAATTTCGGCCAATCGCTTCATTCCTCCAGGCATGGTTCATCTCTCCTTATATTTCATAATTCTTGTTCTTTATTTTTTCATTTGCAACGAAATAAAATTTTAAACCATATGATAATCATACATTTGATTGTTTTAAATAAACTTGTTTTTAAAACAATAAAACGTTATATCGTAACTTACGAATTTAATATTCCTTGGTAGACAACCATGAACTTAAACCCTCACTTTGAGATGATCTAGAAAACTTCCTAACCAAACTAGATTGCTATAATACCCCATTTTATTGACAAGTTGAAGTTGACTTCCCAGTAAATATGTTGACCATTTCCTTGTTTAAATAGATAAATTACAATTTTCGGAGACTCACAAAACAACCTTCGTAACTCCAAAAAGGAGATGTTAAGCTTCCTTCGTGTACCTTGTTATGTGAGGAGTCACTTCAATCTTTGGATCGACCTTGAATGATCATTTGTGATCTTTTTGACGCCTTCTAGGAGCCTGTTACACCATTTTATAGTTGTAGGAAGCTGCTAAAACTGAAAATTTGGCTTTCATTTTGAACTACCATTTGAACCCTGAGCAACAAAATAATTATCCGCCTTTGCAAACCTCTAGTATTTTTACTAGAAAATTTCCTAGAACCTTCGTCTCGGTAAAATCACATTCCTAGTTAGTTTGGCAAAGAGGTTTGGTAGGCCTCGATTGTGTTGGTCCGAAAATCATGCACTGGACGGATCTATGGATAACAAGCCAACAATGTGCGGTGGCATAGCCCCTCTTTGAGTCAAAGCAAACTAGTTTATTGCTATTCTACCGTGCGAGGAATTTGTGCAAGTCTCACAATATTCGCCTTCGGGGTTTGGGATCTCATCCCAAGTAGGGGTCACTTCCATTGCGAAAATAAAGGAAAGAAAGAGAGGAGGAAGAAAGAACAGTCCGAAGGGAGAAAAGAAATGAATTCCAAAGCAGAAAGGTCAGAAGATTTATGTTTTTGGATTGGTAGTAAATAGAGCCAAACCTACTTGCATAAACAAACAAAGCAATACTGATGAATAAATGACAATAAAATAGAAGTAGATTCAACAGAATAAACACACAGATCTGACATAAGAAAGATCAAATGCAAATAACACATGTATTCAGCACAAAGTCTAAATATTGTATTAATAATTCTTCTGTTACAAAAATCTCAAAGTCTTTTCTTCCTTGCTTCTATTTTTCATCTAAAAGATATTCACTCATCCATCCCAAATACAACAAGTATTGGGGTATTTATAGAAGGAGAGAAAAGAAGGCAAAAAGGAGCCAACAACTTATTTACAAAGATATTTACAAAATATCTAAAAGTCATGTTGACTTTTGACAACTTGATGGATGACATCATCCCATGGTGCAACATGGATGATGTCATCATTTGTGTCAACATACTCCAGATATTCCCAAAAAGAAAGTCGAAGAAGAGAGAGAGAGAAGAAGAAGAAGAAGAAGAAGCTACTCATCGTCGTCATCCCGCGGCCGAAAGGGGGTAGCCTGCTTTTGTTGCTGCTCGGGTGACGAGATATGGAATTGAGAGCGGTATTCCATAAACTTGTTGATCATTGGCCCTAGTTGATCCTGGGAAGGATCCTTGTGCCGCTCACTGATCACCTCACAAGTCTCCCGCTCATCTATGAGTTTCTCGGGGAGTTTGGAATAGTCTTTTCCACTTCAATGAGTAACCCAATGAAGTCCCAGCAGGGCAGGCCAGGTTGTTGATAGACTCTGCGTCAAAAGTGACCTCTGGCCCCATCCCTCGAGAAACGATCTCTTTGAAGATCTGGGTGGTTTCATCAGCTTTCCTTAAAGTGAAGGAAGGAGTAAGTAACCCTGGCGACATGTTAAGAACGATCCGTTCCATTTGGTGCATCGCGTCCAGGGCTTCTTCCTTCACTTTGTCAATCTTTTCTAGGACAAATTCCAGCTGATCCACCCGGTAATCTAGAGTGGACATGACTTTGTTGAGGGCCCTGGGATGGCCGAAGACACCAAACTTGACCAGATCTTCGACTGAACAGTCGAACATTTGTTGAAAGTCTGGTCTGCAATGCCTAGCATGTTCCAACTCTTTCGATATGGGCCCATTGCTAACTTGGAGCTCTTTATTCGCCTTATTGATGTTCAAATACAAGTTAGAGAACTTGGCGATTACTTTTTCACTGTCTTTGAGGATTTGGCTCCTCCAAGCGGAAACGGCCATACCCTGCTCACCGATCTTTGCATACTCATTAATTTTCTCTGGCCTGAGAAGCTCAGAAGTCTCGGCGGCAGTTGTGGGAGGCCTGCACTACCCATCTTCTCGTAAGGCTTGAGAAGATATCTGCTTTTGCTCTTTCAATTGCCTTTTCTCTTCCTTTGTCTCTTGAAGCTTCTTGCAGAGGGCGTCAACTGCAGAAAAGGCCTCCCCCTGAAGGCTTTCGGAAGACGTCCCCATTGTGACTTGGGTCACAGTATAATCTGTCGGAGACAGATCCTTTTTCTCCTTGAGAGGATTGGGGTATGCGATCTCCATAACCCTCTCTCCCTGCAGCACTTTGAGAGAAGCATGTGACGGGCTTCTGCTTCTTTGCCCCCTTAGATGGGATTACAGAAAAGTCCATCGGAGTGATGGGAACTTTCCTCTTTTTGGCCGACTTAGTGTTGGGAGATCCAGCCGGACCTATGGGGAAGGGCCGGAAACAGAGAGGGGGCAGCTGTGTAGTAGAGGGGGGAAAACGTGGAGACACGTGGAGGCGGCATGGAGAGAATAGCCGAAGAAGTGCCCACGGGAGGAAGGGATACTGCAGCTGTGGAAGACATAGGAAGGGAAGGGAGCTCAGAGATGAGGGAAGAAATGGAGGGGGAAAGATCCGCGAGGGAAGAGAAGATAGATGAAGAAGCGGGAACAGGTAGAAGAAGGGGAAGAGGACACGACCAAAGAGATGGTCGCTTGAGTCACTCGAGGTGGGGAAGGAAGAGAAGAAGAAGGGATAGAAGGGACCTCGGTTATTGTAGCCATGCCGACATCCTGAGTGGATGGGCCTATTGGAACATCCTCTTCTGCTTCTTTCTCTGGCGAAACCAGAGTTATGACCTGTTCGGGTGCCGTGGAAGGAGGACTCTCAGGAGCTTCTTCTCGAGTGGTGCTGGATTCACCCTCTATTCCTTTGCCCTTGCCTTTAGGCTGCTGTTTGGATCAAGGAGGTGCGTTACCCAATGGGGAGGTTGTGAAATCAACCCCAAGGTAGATTAACCCGTTCATCCGGCACCAATGCTCTGTTCTGCAGAGTCTCCTTGACCCTCTCCTCAATCGTCTGAGGTGCCTTAGTTCTATCAATGGCTGGAAAAGGCCAATTGTCCCCATCTGTGTTAGTATATACTTGGTCTATTTCATCTTCCGTAGTCTGGAAGCCTTTGGGGACAATTGCTACCCCATATTGGATGATTTCTGCCAAGGCTAAGCGAGAATGATCCTTTCTCCTGAGCTCAACCTCATGGATGACGTCGATGTAGATGTCCTCGATCTGAGGGACGTGGATTGGATCGAGTTTCGCCCTTGGCAGACAATTCCTTGGGTCGAAGGTAGGCCTGGCCGGGAAATCATGTCTCAAATTAAGCAGCTCCAGCTCTGCGAACATGTCCTTTGCCTTGTGATGGGTAAGGCATGTATATCGGCCCACTGTGAGGGGGAAAGGAGTTCCACCCTTCTTTCTTTTGAGGCACTTCTCATGATATGTGATCAGCTACCTTGACAGCTCTAGCAAAATCAGCTTGGGCCCAGCATACCTCGGCAGTCTGGTCGGCTCTCCCAAGAAGTTGGCTGCCCTCAGATAGGTGAATGTGGGAAATTGGGTGAACAGGGCCCCCCATTTCTCAGTAGGCTGCCACTATGCTCTTGGTCGTGCGACCGTAAGTCATATTTGGCCTCAACAGGCAGATGATGTGGTAGAAAAACACATCATTGATCTTTGTGAATTGAGAGATGCTATTCTCCAGCCTCAATTCTGGGTAGTACTCATATATTTTGACCTGAGGCCAAACCCCACTTCGCATCAGGCCTGGGTAGTCTCTCTCTGATGCTGCAGCATAGACAACATAGGAGTTCATGTAGAATCTTCCCGTTGTAAGAAATTGTTGAAGCTGTTCAGAGATTGTGCTGCTTATAATCTCTGCCCATTCGAAGCGCTGATCGGGCATATTCTTATTCATGGTCTCTAAGTACCGCAGCATCCATTTATGGAAAAAGTGGGCGTCAGGAAGCCCAAAGACCCTACTCAGGAATGTGATGGTGTCACTGAGCTCCTCTGAGAAGTCACTGCGGTGGATGATTTGAGGCCATCGGGTCACTACCTTTTTATTTTTCAAATAGACCTCGTTCATCAGTTGCATGCACTGATCTTCGTTGTCATCCCAGGCCTTAATGCAATCCTCTCGGCTGACGGCCACGAAGTGCCGGTGATGAGGGATGCCGAGTATTATCTCAAAGTGGCGGGCAGTGAGGTTAATGACTACCTCGCCCTTGTCATTTACGACACACCTTGTGTCCTTGTTGTAGCACCGGGTGACCACCATCATGAATTCATTGTCGACAGTGCTGACTGGGATTCCTCCAGCGAAGTGTAGGGCACTGCCTATCAGTTTGTCCATCCATGGACTTCTTGTTACCTTCTGAGTTCTGACCCAGAATTCCTCCATATCAATGTGACCCAACTCTGAGTCCCTGATATCTAGGTCGCATTCGGCCTGGGAGTCGGGCATTCTGACTCTCTGATACTTGTATTTCATCTCTTCTTCTGTAAGTTTGGCCTTGCCTTTGGATTTGGTAGGTCTCTTGCTTGATGTTGACATATGTTCTTCTGAGCTTAGTTGTTGATCTGCACGAAGAAGAAGCGAGACCCAATGCAAAAAGGTTAGATAGCCATTTGATCTTCCATCAAGTGTTAACGAAGAAAGAGTTAGTGATTTTGAGGCTCAGGGCGCAGGGCGCATGAAAGCTGCAGCTTACAGGGCTAAATAGGTAAGGTGCACAGAAAAAAGGTGTTGCAAGGGTTAAATCAGCGCCAAAGGCGCATGGCACATAGATACTGCAGGGTACATTTTGTAAAGGGCGCATGGAAACACCATGTTACATAGAGACAGGATGCGCCAAAGGCGCATAGATTTTTCATGTTGCATGGAGATTTGGTGCGCCAAAGGCGCATGTATGGTTTGTGTAACATGAACTTTTCATGCGCCAAAGGTAACTTGGCGCGGCGCACGGAGGGTCTACACAACATGATGTTGCTGCAACAAGGAAAGCGCCTGCGCCTTCAAAGCTTTGTACTTAGCGCATATGAGAGGGGTGTTACATGGATGCTAGGTGTGCCAAAGGGTGCAAGAATCTTTTGTGTTGCATCCAATTTTGATGCGCTTAAGGGGGCGCGCAGGAAGTGGTTGCAGCATGCGAGAGAAATGCGCCATGAGGGCGCATCTTTTATGATGTAACAGAGGCGACAGATGCGCCAAAGGTGCATCTGTTTTTGATGTTGCATAGCAAGTTCATGCGCCAAAGGCAAAAATGGTTCTCTTTCGCAGGGCTTTTCACATGAGGTTTAGTTTAATCAAGGTTCATCGTAGGATATGAAGGAGTGCAATAGCAAGCAGGATTTTCAAGTCAACCTCATTTTTAGGACAGAGCTTCCTCTTCCAGCAGATCTGGAAAGAGGGGGAGGAATATGGAAAGACAACAAGGGGGGCTAGTTCAATATTTCAATTCTTTAATCCAAAACCAAACCAACAAGCATTCAAAGGACCAAAAACGCAAAACACACGAAAGAGATAAGAACCTCTTACCCGGATAAATAGTGAAGAACGTGCAAACGGGTCCACTACATGTTTGAAAACGACAGGCGGGTGCGGCAGCTGTGCTCGAGAGAAAATATAATAAAAACATGATTGCTCCAAAGTGATAATGACATTTGCAGACGCACCTATATATAGGTGAGTCAGCAATAAATGCGCCACCAACCTTTTCAAATGGCACACGGAACTCATTGTCGACATTGGAGAGTATGCACCTTTGGCGCACCAAAGCGTCTGACAACACAAAGATATGTGCGCCTTTGGCGCACCTAAGACATGTCAACACGAAGATACATGCGCCCTTGGCGCACCGGAAGCAGTGTTGACACAGGAAGATGTGCGCCCAAGGCGCATCAAAAAGAGGCGCAACAAAAGTTCTGTCGACAGGAAGGCGCATGCGCCTTGGCGCACGCAGGGAAGCCTCAACATAGAGAGGCGCATCAAAAAGCCTGTTGACACAAGAAAGCATGCGCCAAAGGTTTTAAAGGGGGCGCATCAAAAGTTTATGTTGCCGCATACATTCTATGCGCCACCAAAAGACCAAAAATGACTAAGTTCGAGAAACCAGATTTCCCCGGGAAGGGATTTTGCAACGCTCCGAATGCAAGGGATCCTCGACGAGGATCGAACAAAATTTTCGGATGATTATCGCAAAATTGCCCTTGTCAATTTTACGAGATAACAGGTTGTAATTTGAATGGGTCAAACTGACCAATTATGATCACTAGCTCTAGAAAACTGATGTCGTTTGAAGCTTGTTTACCAGCCCTTAGTCCCATTGACTCAAAAATTCTCCATATATAGGGGAAATTTTAGGAAATTTATCGTTGTGCGTTTGTCCATCAAATGATAGTTTTGGACTTGGTTTTATGATCCCTCGAGCTAACTTTTGATCATTTGCATCTAGGCCAATTACGAACGATGGCCTCGGAAAACTAGCCTCCAATCGTAAACCGTTCACTAATTCTAAATTCCTTCAATTCCTATGAATTCTTGGTATATAGGAGGACACATAGAAATTTACCTGTGGTGTGTTTTCTTATCAAAATACAACGTTTGAAAGTGGTTTCTTTTCCACCAATCCTAAATTGAACGTGTTTGCAACTAGCAGGAAAACATAAAAAGAAAGTTGTAGGATCCTTGTCAGGGTGCCCAACCATTATGGAAACTTGTTGACACTTGTAAATAACTTCTTGAAACTCTATCATGTGACTTTTTGTGTGAAATTGAACTTTTGGCAAAATAGTGTTTCTCTCTCTTCCCTATTTCTTTCTCTCTCCTTGGTTAAGAAATGAAGTGAATTGAAATGAAATAAATATGTGTCTCTAAGCCACTACTTTCGAATGAAAATTATGATTATTTTTATTATGTAAATGGGAAACTAAAAACATTAATTATGCTAGATCTAGGTGGATTTCATGCCAGTGATTTATCGTTGATTTCATGCTCACATGGTTTTGCAGGATGAAAGTAAAGATGGCAAAAAGGTGTGGTGTAATTCATTGTTTATTATTGTAATCTATATATGTCATTGTAAAATGTATATATGTATAATGTATTGCCATGTTACATAAAATTTTATATTTGAAATTTGGTAATATGTATGAGATGCTAGTTTTAGGGATACCTTAGAAAATGTGCATTTAATCATAGGTACCATTTTGATTTAGATTTACATATGGAAAAAATGTCAGTATGTGTGTGTGTGTGTGTGTGTGTGTGTGTGTGTGTGTTAAATGAATTTGAATGTAATATATTGTAGTGCATTTCCAGTGTGCAATAGATGATTAATTAATTAGTGTGTTGTGTTCTTTACCTAGAAAATACAATAAAGAAATATAAACGAAATCAGACACCAAATTCGTGTCTTACGACCCTCGTGACCCGCATCCCATTTCACAACCTAACCTATTAATTACCTCATAATTGATAAATCCACATCGCCTTACCCGCCACCTCACTTGGCCACCTCACCATGACCTAGCCCTAACCCTAAACTAACCTAATTAGGACCCATGACTTGGTCTAGACTCACATCCATAACTAATGCCTCCTTACTCGCACCCAAAGCCGACCTTCTAGCCACTTGACCAAGCCCGGCCCATCCCTCGGGAGAAAAACAGGGAAGGTGGGCTATTTTACTAAAAATAGCCTACTTTTTCCTAACCGATGCCGGTTCCTACTCGACCGCCGTCGGTTACGCAACCGCCATCGGTTCCCTGTAAATGGGCTCCCCAAACCAAAACAACGGATCGGAATTTCATTTTGGAGATCAGTCGAAGGATTTGGATCAGCGAGAGGCATTGCGAGCGAGGAGCAGTCGAGATCTTCACTTGACCAAGCGAGATGAGTGAAAATACTAGAAGCGTGTTTACAAAGGAGATCAACTTGCACCTTCATAAAAACCGATAAGTTACATCTTGCATGTCCTCCATTATAACATTTCTTATGCTTTTTGGAATTACGGTCCTCCCAAATCCATTTACTGAATCCATTATCCAACGTACCATTGCCTCTAACTTGTCATTCTTTTTCTTCTAACCATCCCATTTCCTAATACTATCCAAAAACCAGCCATTACAAACACCACACCAGCCCGAGAAGATCCTAGAACCCACCGGTATCGGTTATCGATAACCGTGTCATCGGTTATAGGTAACCGGTATCGGTTATCGGTTCCTTTGATCAAAAACTTGTGGAAAAACAGCCTTTCCCTACCCGGTTCAATGCCAAGTGATTTAATTGATATTTTACGGTCTTTTGTGTTAATTCACGTTAGCGAAGAAACCGACCACCTTCGAAAGGAAGTTTCATATTTCTGGGCCCAAGGCGGTTCCTCATTTATTGTTTAATCAAATCTTGTGGTCTTGTGTTCTTATTTGCGGTAGTCCTTCCCAGACAAAAAGGAGTTCTCCGCGATCGGCTTTGATCTTTCTCTGTGCGCGCACACATCTCGACATTCTACAGGGTATTCCTCCTAACCCTAACCTTATCTTTTTCTAAAGGAGCGAAGCATTTCCAGTGAAACATTTTGTACGCCAGTGGGACCCATTTTGGGTTTATCTTTATTTCTTGCTTGCTTTCATATAGGGAGCATACTTGCTGTTTTCTTCTTCTAGAGATATTCACAAGGTATTTTATTATTCTGGTAAAAGAACTTGCTTTGTTTTTGCATCTTGCATTAGTAAAAGTCATCTCTTTTGCTTCATCGAATATCACTTTCGATTTGGGTTTTAAAACACATGCATTGCATTCCTGCCTGTTGTTTTTCAATTCTAGTGAACATAGATTAAGTAACAGGTCGTACACGTGGGGGTGATATCCACGGTATTGACAGGAAATTAATCTTACATTCACTGCACAACACATACCGAATCACTTCACAATTAACACAACAGCTCAAACATCCCCCTTTTCCATGCGGTATTCCTCCGCCCGATTGAGGTAACCTTATAAGCCAAAACAACTTGACATTTCCCCTAAGTCTCTTGTTTAGGATTCTGACATCATTCTACGTCTAAAGGCATAAGCCCACAATAATTAAAATTAACCCTAAGGTTAATCTCTGGATTTGCGTGTGCATCTTGCTTGTTTTCAAATTCTGTTTTCTCTGTCATACTCTGTCTTTTGTGATCAATAAGTTGATAAATATACTCAATGTTGCTAAAAATCAAATTAGCAGCCCTTTGTATCTTCTTATCCTAGATTTTTGACACGGCATCGGTTAAGGGACCGAGCGTCGTTTCCCCGTGTGCCGACAGGCGGTTAGTAAACCGATATCGATTCTTGTCTCCATCGACCCACGACAAACCAAAGCAACTTGCCAAATTCATCATTCTGGGGTTGTTTTTGTTCTTGATAGATTGAAACTTTCTGTGTGAACTCTTGTCCATGGTTGTTATCACTCGGAAGCAAGCCGCCGCCATGGTTTCACACGCTTGCTGTTTCTTTGCTGAATCACCCCCTTCACATTCATGGGAATCCCTACGATACCGGTGAGGTTCCCCCAAAATTCTGTGGGAGATAAGGACTTTGCCAAGTTTACGGATGCTAATTCCAGTATTGTCTGAATACTATTTGTCTCATACCCCTGACCGTACACCTGATGGTCAGCTCCTTGTAGGTATGCCTATCAGTATAGCTGCTCATTTAGCTCCCACTCCTCCTGATAATACCGCCTTGCTTCCTGCATCTCTAGCCCCGTCTCCCAATCCGGCGGTTGCGAGGTTCATCGACCCCCCGATTAGCTTTCCTTTTGTTAATCTTGGACCCCACGTTTCGTTACCACCAACTGCCCCTACCTCATCTCTTTTGCAGACTGCTCCATTCATGACTTGCTCTCTGCCACCTATCCACACGAGCTTTCCTTCTCAAGCTCCGCCTACCTTTTCATTCCCATACACGTATCCAGTAACCTCAACACCTTATATGGGACATCCCTATTCTGGTGCACCATCATCTCATCCAACCACTGATTTCATCAAACAAATGATGGACAAAATGCAAAATTTGGAGGCTTCGGTTTCGGGAAGTCGTAGCGCCTTGACATACGAACAAGTTTGTCGGGAGCCCATTCACCCTTCTGTCCCCCTTCATTCATATCCTCCTCAATGGGAGTTGCTGAAATTTACTCGTTTTAATAGTAAAGAGGATCCTCAACAACACTTGCGATCATTTAGACATGCTTGTTATTTGATTGCCCATAATGATGCCTTGTTACTCCACACCTTCCCTATGTCCTTATCAGGACCCGCCTTGGAGTGGTACAGTGCTTTAACCCGGCCTCGATCTTCTCTTTTAACCAACTAGCCCAATCTTTCTTGGATCATTTCTCCATTAACATTGCTAAGAAAGTATCTATCACCGACCTTTATGCCATCCAACAATTTGAGGACGAATCTATCGTAGATTTCATTGGACGATGGCGGGGCCTTATCAACCAACTTACGTATGCCTTGCCTCAAACCGAACTTATCGAACTCTTTACGCGGGCCTGCGCTAAACACATCTCCCCTACCCTCCAAATCCAAACTTTCCGTACATTCGACGAGGCCTTTACTATGGCTCGAAAATTAGAAATTCGAGCCTTAGAGGAAGAGAAATTGCGGTTGCGCAACAAGAACTCCACTTTCCGAACTCCCGATTCTACCATAAACCAAATACCACCACTCCTCACGCGTCCACCTCTTCTAAATCAAAAGAGCTGTCCACGCGGTGATGGTCAAATCCCAACCACCGTCCAATACTCCACCAAAACCACTTATAAATACAAAGCCGAACCCATCAACTACACTCCTTGGGAGAAACCTATGGTGTGATCTTGGAGAAATTGCTCAAAGCGGGGCCATTACCTTACCTCCCCTGTTAAACCTCACTCTGGGTTTGACTCCACTTGTGCGCCATACCTTCTGGTACAAAGAAAATGACTTTTGTAACTTTCCACCGCGTAAAGGACATAGTCATGAAAAGCTGCAAGATGTTGAAAAACATAGTGCGGGAAATGGTTGATGCGGGGATATAACCCTCGATAATCCTAACGCCCTGTAACTGAAAAATTGAAAATTTTCAACAAGCCATTCCCGAATCACTCGTCCAACAGTAACGTCAACCAGGATATCTTAGCCGAGGAGAGTGTTCATGAGATCCATGCAGTATTCGATACCCAGCCAAAAGCCTCTATCGAGAAAATTTTGAATCAAGCCTCTTCACTAACACAGGAGCCCGAACCTCCTTTACCACCATCAAGCCAAAGCGAAATCGTTCCTTTACCCATAGAAGAGTTAACTGCCCAGGCTTCCCTTCCCATCAATGAGTCTTCTTACACCCACATCCCTCTGAGAAGTGCGAGCGGATGTTGTCTAATTTATCTATTTCCCAGACGCGTCCCCTTCTACCACTCTTGCTACACAAGAGGAAGGCTCACCACTCCTTTTGACATCCTTAGGCGAAATCTCTTGCACTAACATCACTAAATTCTTTTAACATGTGACAGATCCCTCTCGAACATGCCCTCCTACCTATTAGTCCCTCATCACCTAAATCTTTTCAACGACCAGGTTGACCTCTTAACATCTATTGATACGATGCCTCATCTACCTCCTGTGTCACTCCCACGATGGATTGGAATTACAACCCACCTTTCTTCCGTACCAAAATTACAAATCACACACAGGCTGTCATTCCACGGAAGATGAGACGGGCCCTATGGGAGCGTTTGAGTACCCCTTTTTCTACTCAAATGCAAATGGTGATCTGATGTCTCCACCATCTACCCGAAGTGCTTACGAAGCTTAAAATGCCCTGTTCTCGCCTTCACCCCCTCACTCTACCAAATGCCCCGTCCACTTCTATCAACTTAACCAAATCTTCCCTACGCTTGGGACCTCACCAATGCCCGATCTAACACACCCGCTTTAAGCGACTCGATCTATCCAAAAATAAATCCGTTCCGCCACCTAGAGAGGCGAACACAATCCGGGCCTCTATCACAATTAAAACCCTCATCGTCACACCCACCTTCCATATTGGGACCTCATCCCTCCACATTACACCAATATATCATACCTCCTTTGTTTTCTGCAAAATGACCTCGCCTTCTACACCTATACGAGAGATCAAAGGGTATCACAACATCGTTACCCGCGTATCCGGTCCACTATCAACCCTAAACCAATCCCATCATCAAAGGATTTATTTTACTGTCACTCCCCTTTCTCCGTGGTTGTTTCCCATTACCACGCCATCATCTAACCTCATCATCTAACTAGGTGAATAACCACGTGTCCAGAAACCACGTTTAGTGAAAAACATGTGTCGACCCCCTCGGCTAAACCACCACCCATCACGAACTAAACCACGCCCAAACATTACCAAAACCCGCACAATCAATACCCTCATCCTCTTGATTTTGACCCCTCAAAGGATCTTACGCCAAAATCCTTGCTATGTTGGTGGAGAATGCGACCATTTCCTACCTCCACTTAGACCTTATGACCCGTCTAAACCCAGACCTATGGGTTACGATGAGTCTAAAATCTGCGCTTATCACCGCACACCAGGGACATGATGTGGAGGGATGCAAGCTCTAAAAACCCTCCTTCGTCAGTCACCTCTCCCGGATAGAAAGATTAAGAAAGACAACTTACGAAGGAAAGACCTCTAGCGTCGATTCCCTCTACTATATCATCTATCCCCGCCTCACCAAGATCTATCATTATTACCACCCCACCTCTTGAAGACCATGAATTATCCCACCATCTTCCTCATCTCGGATCTACGAGATTAATATGATTAGTGTCGCTACTAGAGGACGAGAAAAACAATGGGAAGCGAAAACACACTGCGGCATCTCTTTCTCCTTGACCATCCCGATTACACCACCACCTAAAGTGGTTATTCGCGGACCCGCCTATCCGTCTCTAATGGAGTTGCCCACCGAACCATGATCAAACAACTTCATCAATCACTCGTAAAAATGACACTATATGATCTCATTCGACTTGAATCTCATCGACAAGCTCTCATTGAGATCCTTGAGGATAGAGGTTTTACCCAATGAAACCCTACCCGTTGCCTCCATTCTAACACCCAATCACGTTTCCTCTCTCACCAAACAATCCATCTCCCCCACCACTACGTCTCAAAACAACAAGCCGCTGCGATTAGTTTCTCGGAAGATGAAATTATCGACTTTGGTGCGAGAAGACCACGACCACTGCCCTTTTCATTTCCGCTTACGTCGAGACATTCGAGTACGTCGGGTTATGATTGGCGGGGCACTAGCCTAAACATCATCTCTTGAAAAGCCTTCCAACAAATGAACATCCCTTCTAGTTGCATGTGTGTGCAACCCCATCATGTTGCGGTCATTTAATGATCTTTATTACTTCTACCTTAGGCACCGTGATCCTCAACATTCGCGTAGGCCACGTACTTTACCCGAACTCTTCTATGTCCTTGAAGGAGAGTTCGATATAATATATTCTTTGGGTCGTCCTTGGATCAGAGCCATGGGATGCGTTCCTCAACATTACATCGATGCATAAAATTTGAGTACGAGGGAAGTCCTACTGTACCGTAAAAGCTGATCCTCCCCCTTGAAAACTTGCAATATGTTATACCGCCCAAACGATGTGCTTATACCAATTAAGACACCCATACATTCAACCCACCATCCTCTTGAATGTACCTCAACCATCTGTACAAGCTTGCACCTACGCCTTGGTGATGAAACCATCATCGCACAAACCACTTCTCTTCCCATGGCTAACATCCCACCTCAGGCCCCTTAGTAGATGTTTTCATCGCCTCACGCTGGGGAGTACCGCTATATAACGTTAGTTCTTTCCCTACCCATTCAGAGTACGGACAATTACATGCACATCCCACCTACGACCGTCGCGTGGGAGGTAATCTCTTACGGACCACCCCATTGCATCGCACTAACCTAACGTATGGGGTGTTGACGCATCCTCCATTACCCCAACCTCCTCTTGGTGTGGTTCCCTTCGATCCGATTTTCATACAATACGACAAATCGTCGCTTCGCCCTCACCTTCTTGACTCATTTGTGCGTGGAAAGGCTTTGGTTTTGGCCTTTACGAACAAGGCCGACATACTCTCATCCCCATCACCACACGCAAACATAATGATCGTAGTGGTCTTGGATTTCCAGGAACGCTTACCCCAAAAGAACCTCATGACAGTTGCCTTCTGGAAGAGGACGACGTCACCCCTACTGAACCATCATCACCCATTTTGCCTTCGTCACCCACGGAGTCGATGGATCCTGAATCTATCCCTCCTAACTTTTCTCACCAACGATGATTTCCGCCAAGAGCGGTTAGCCCAATTGGAGCTTCTTGACGAACGACGTCTTACAGCTCTTGATCACCTTCAAATCTATCAAAAACGCATCAAGCGTGCTTATGATAAGCGACTTCATGAGCGTACCTTTAAGGTTGGTGATCTTGTCCTCAAAGAATCAACATGTCACCAAACTAGAAAAGAGCAAGCGTGGAAAATTTGCTCCCATTGGATTGGGCCTTATATAATCACTCACACCTATGGATCGGGCACTTATCGTTTAGCTTAAGCAATGGTAAACTTGAGCTGAACCCCTAATGCCTTACATCTTCGCCCATTCTCTTGTTGAATCTAGTGTTATATCACTTCTTATCTACCTCTTGCTCGTCCCTTGAGCTCATTTACCACTACATACACTTTGTTTTCTATATCTCTAAATAAAATCAAATCACTTCCCACCTCCCTTGATAATGCCTTCCCTTTTTAGTCTAGTCCATGACTTCAAAGTATTAAAATAAGCCGTATTCTTATGGGATTTTCTTGAGTCAAACTTCCTACTAAACTAGATGCTTCACGCCAAAAAGAACATCTAGTCATCTAAAATTAAATATAGATGCTCCCTCGAAGGACATGACTATATGCCAAACTATTCTTTGCTACTTATAAATGGCATTGCTCCCCACGAAGGACAGCTATGCACTAAAATCATCTCTGCTACTATAAATAGATTGCTCCCCGAAGGACAGACTATACAGTCGACCTTTATCGAAGCTTCTCGCATTGATCGGCTTCGTGAAGACCTCAAGAATAAAACAATCAATATCCCTTGTAGACTTCCCGCATCGATCGATCTACATTGATAAAATAAAAGCCTCATTGAAAAGAACTTTTGGGTCATGGACTTGTCTATTTAGGGTAGGTTCTCTTTCGTTGTAACAAGTTCTTTGTACCTCGGCTTTATATCATCCACATCACCTCACCATTTGTTTCACTCAAGGGACGTAACGTACACACGATATATTGTGATCATACGACTCTTTTCAACTATGGACTTCTCGTCTATGCACGGCACTTAGGGCTTCAGGCTCGTTCTACGTTGTGTGGTTTGTTTAGCTCTTTTCACCTACGGAGCACTCTTTCCGCTTTGCCTCGCATCTAGAATTGTGTGTTGATCTTAATCAGGACACTATTCCCTACTACTTGGGTATGCTAACCTTTGCTTTACCTATACCTACACCAACAACATTATCCTACCAGCACCAACAACATTACCCTACCAACATCAAATTTTTACCAAACGACAAATTGCCTAAACCATACCAAATTGCCTAAATTCACCCTCCACGATCCTAAGGAGAACTACATCGATCGAGGCCCTTCCTTGCTTTGTGCAATGGGCTATGTAGCGACACTTCGGAGACATGGGGTCTCCCAAGGTTAGCTCGACCATCCCCTACCATAACCTATCATGTGTGGTAAATATAAATATTTTGGTGTATTTCTATTTAATCACATTCCTCTTTGATCCTTTTTCAAAACACCGAAAGTCAAAACGACAACATTCTTATTATTATAACGCAAATCAACATACATATCTCGTTTTATTTAGATGTTAAACAAATACATCTTCTATATCATCGACACGCAGGTCGGTACTCTTATTTATCCTCATACCTTGCTAACATTTATTTAGACCCTCACGCCTCATCCCGAACTAGGTGATGATCGTGATCGTCGACCCCTCTCGCCGGGCCTCTCTGTCCTCAAAGGTACCACGGCTATTGGTACCGCCCACTGATCTGCCAATCTCTCCTGTAACATATGAATACGCCCTCTCGCATGGAGAACTCCAGCCTCTAGTCTCGCCGCCCGTGACTCCGCAACCACTAACAATCCTCTTGTCTCATTCACCTGCGTTTGGAGCTGCTGAACCAAACGCTGCAGACGATCCCTCTCTGCTGTAATCACCGCTATGTCAGGGCGCTCACGTACACCTCGCAGTTCTGCTACCCACCATAATCTATAGGCCTCTGTCGTTCCTGCATCCATTACCCTGCGATCGGCTGCTATCTCCTCGGGCCCTTCTGGAGGTGTTGGCCGGGGTGGTGAGAATGCTGCCTCGGCGTCGATCCTCATATATGGTCTATAAGCCTGTGGTATGTCCTGCACAAATCCAAATTGTCGCCGCACGCGATCTATAGGAATCCTCTCATATTCACTGGCTTTGTGCCCGATCCACCTCAATCGCTCTACACCTCTCAACTCCTCGGCTATGTTCTCGGTTACCATATAGTTCCGTAGGGAACCTCAAGAGATATCCGCATGACCGTCGACCTCTCCCATACACACTGTAATACTCAATGTCACCCGGCACGGCTTTGAGATCTTGCCTCTTGTTACATGCTGGACCCATCGTCGGAATCCCACCTCGTACTCCGGTCTCTCTGCTGGATGGATCGGCCTATTGGTCGCACACAAACAATGTGCTCATAGGCCCAACAAAGTGTAATAAGTATGAGCAATCAACGTTGTCTGTGATTTCACCTACAAGAGCCCATAAACCCCTGTATAGCTCCGCCAAATATGCGGTGTGCCCATGCAAAAGTCACGTTCCTTTCTATCATCTCCCAATAACACCCATCAATGCCTTTGGAAATCTTCCCCCTTCGCCCTCGGTAGCATATAATACCCTACCGCTATCATTAAAATCACTTTGCTAACCTTGTCTCCTCGGGGTGTCTTTGCATACATTACCCCATATGTGAATGACAAACCTCGTGTGTGTAAGTCTCGTGCATATGGACCAAACACTTTTGTTATCGCTGCCCGTGCCGCGCTAGGTAGTGCCTGATATACTGGTTCTCCTGTAATAGGGAGTCTCAAAATCGAAACACATCTTCCAAAGTTACTGTCATTTCACCTGTTGGCAGATAGAAGGTATTTGTCTCAGGATTCCATCTCTCAATTAGCGCTTGTAACATACCATGGTTACGTGCGATTCGTGAATAATAACGGATTCCACTTAACCCCAAACGATTTATCAATGTCCATTCCGTTGGTGTTACATCCGCTCGGATTCGCGACAACAGCGCTGGCACACTATCATTCATCCTCAACCCTGCCTCTGCCTGCATACACCAAAACAACAAACAACCATTCAATCCATTAGGGTCTTTTTCAAACATTCTGGAAATTTCTCCGATGGCTTCCAGGTACGGTTATACATAACCCGATATCGGTTGAATAACCGATACCGGTTCTCCCTAACCGCTACCGGTCACTGTCAATTTTATACACCTTCCCTAAAAACAACCACCTACGACAATAATTTGCTCGTTTATTCGTTTTTATACATACAAACATACCTGGAACCCCTGATTGCCTACCCTGTAACACTTACCTCACCTGCAACCCTTGTTATCATGTTTTCTTTCTCATATCTACCCACCTACTCTCCCCCATCTTATTCACGAAACATGCAGTAGTCAAATCACAAACAAAACAATACCTCTTGGGTTGCAGCAGCTTGAGGTGGCCCTTGTCTTCCCTCATGTCCTTGCCTGCTGGATGCTTCTCCTCGTTCTGCCATGATCACCACCCTTTTCAACTTTGTCTTTCTGCCTTCTGAACCTCGGATCACATTTACTTTCCTTGTCTCTTTTCTCCTTCTCACCCAAATCTCTCATGCAAATACCTGTCTCAGTCGTCAAAAAGCGTCGCGTTCGCGTATTTAACCTCTTGCATGGCTCTAAAATTAAAACTTAAGTTGCCACCCTAGCTTTTCTATTTTTAGAAAAGCTCATACCTAAATAACCGGTATCGGTTACTTAACCGATATCGGTCTATTAGATACCGATATCGGTTCCTTAACCGATATCGGTTACACACCTATCTTTTCTCAACAGCGTTCTTTTCTTCATTTCTCACCTAAATTTTTGTCGCGCCCGCCTCTTTTCCTGCATAAACCACACAATTTACCACATTTTGTTCATCCACCACATATAACATTACATTTTCATTAAATATCATTTATTTTACACAAATACACAAACCATCAACTACGGATATCAAGAAACTATCAATCTATACATCATTTGGATCCAACTCATCAGTTACATATATCACAATGTCACAAAACCACCAATTCATCACATAACCTGACATTCATATATACGTACAAACAAACAAAAACATCAGCATCATCCATCTATCAACATGTCAATTAAACTCATCACACATTCTATCTATTACCAGCCATTAACCACATATTTCAACACATTTTGAACACTGCATGTGGATCAAAACATCGTCTCTATATATATACAAATTTTCAAAAATACAATGTGCCCTACATCGGGGCCTCTGTGATCTCATACAATACCAAAGCCGGCACGCAGGCCGCAATACCTACCAAAAATCTCGACTCGGCTCGCAGGCCGGTCTCTCATATCAAAAATATACTCGGCTCGCAGGCCGGTATCAAATATACAACCCGTACTCGGCTCGCAGGCCGGTATATAATAAATAAATGAATCAAACAATGAATAAGTGTAGGCACGCAGGCCTCTATCAATCTGACCGGGTTCGCGAGACCGGTGCCCATGTCCTATCTGAAAACCATGTCGGGGATCTATCGGCTCTCCCCACCGCCCTCGGCACCTCTCCCCGCCCTGGTCCTGTGGTGCCTCTCGCCTCCTGCCCGTCACGGACACGCCGGTGTGGCTGCCCTCCTGAGATCTCTGGCTGTGCGAGGTCTCTGCGCTATCTTGCTGCATATGCACGATACTCGACTCGGTCTATCAAGAATATCCACGATAATATCGGGCCTCTGCTCTCACCTCCATATAGCGATCTCGCGCCACTGAAGGAACTGGGGCTGGTCCCCTGGCACCTAACACCAATACCCCCGAGCTGTGCACACTGCTTTTTGTGGGTGTGGTCTTTGGTGGTGGTCTTTACTGTGCTGTGCACATACACTTTGTGTGGCCGTGGTGGTATCTGGGGTTTCATGGTTTTCTTTCTTCTTATGGCAGTTTTTGTGCTGCAATACTGCACTGCACTTTGTGTTTGTCTTCTTGGTGGTGGTGCTTTACTTGCTGTGCTGTACTGAGCTGGGCTAGCTTGCCCTGTAAGACCCTATACGTGCTGTGCGGCGACCAGCATCCTGTAATAGCTGCACCTGCCCCCGGAGCTGATCTCTCTCTGCAGTAACTGCAGCCAAGTCTGGCTGCGCAGGCGGTACTATCCTCGCTGCTCTCTGCCCAGCCCACCATACCCTGTATGCTCCGTGCACCCGGCATCATCCACACCCTCACCTGCTGGTCTCTCCGCTACCCAGTCTGGATCCCGAGGCGTGGCGGCTGGCGGTGGGGCCTCACATCATCCCTCTGTCTTGAGGGAAGGGAGGTGGCTCGTCTGTCGCGGCCCCATCTGCTGCGTGCCCCTCTCTGGGGGTATCGCTCGTACTCTCCCGGCCTCCGTCCTGCTTTATCCAGAGAATGTATCTTGGATCGGGCGCAGTATCTGTGGGCTCCTCTGCCAGTGGTGACCTCTGTGGGTCTCCATACAATGTCTCTTCTTTGTAAGGCCCTCTGCAATGTCATAATAGACCACATCCCGACCTGACAAGCGCTCGTGGCTGGCCCACGACCCCCACCACCTCGAAAGCCATATCGGTATACGACACTGTGGCCCAGGCTGCTGCTTGGGTAGCCCTCTCGGCACGATGCATACGATGTGCTCGTATGCCCAACAGATCTGACAAAAAATGTAGAACAAATACCAAATCACCTCCTCCGGCGATAGCCCCATAACTCCCTGTATAATTGCACCAGATACACTGGTGCCCATGCAAAACAGGTGTGCTCCTCCACCATCTCCAGCACCCCCCATCGATGCCCGTGGGAAGCGGCCTCCCTCTGAATCCGGGAGGGCGAAGCAGGTGATCCCTATCATCATCAACACGGCAAGCCGTGTCTCATGTCTGTGTGCGCGGTACATATCACCATATCCAATGCTCGCACTATGATACGTAAGAAGCGCGGCTGCATCCCCAAAAACCTGCAGTATGCTATCCATGGCAGTCTCTGAATCTACCTGGAAAACGGCCTCTCCCTCGATCGGTAGCCGCAGGATGCGATACACATCCTCTAATGTGACGGTCATCTCCCCGGTCGGCAGATGGAACACATTGGCCGCCGGATCCCATCTCTCGATGAGGGCGACCATCAGACTGTGATCTCTCTCTATCGCTCTGTACCTCTGGACCCCGCCGAGTCCCACCTCGCGCATGATGGCCCAATGCGCCGCAGATATGTGTGGCCTCATCCGACTCAATAGTGGAGGCATCCTATCACGCATCGTCAGCTGGCTGGCGCGTGCTGCAAAACTAACCCACATTCTTAGACCCACTCTTTATTATAACATCTACTTTACCATCTAAACCCCCTTTTGTAACACCCAAAATCTAACCCCCTCACCCTTCTCCACCCTTCTCCACCCCAACCAACTCCCCCAACCCACCCACCAACCTTGAGCCCCTAAACCTACCAAACCCACCCACCTGACAACTGCCACCCACCCACCTTGACCTAAACCCCTAACCCCACTCCCCCCACCCACCCTAAACCCTAAACAAACCCAACCCACCTTGAACCCCCCCTTGACCTAAACCCTAAACCCCAACCCAACCCACACCCCACCCAAACCAACCCTGACCCAACCCAACCCAAACCTACCCTCCCCTGACCCACTGACCCCCAAACCCTAAACCCCCTAAACCCCCCACCCTGCACCCCCCACCCTAAACTCCCCATCCCTCCCCTCAGCCTCCCCCCCCACCGTCTGGCCGATCTGCCGCGGTTTCCCCCAAACACAATCTTACCATTTTTTCGACCGATGTTGGTCGCTGGTTAGTGACCGACATCGGTCACTTTGTCTCTACCCGAGCCGAACCCCATGCGGCCCCAAAACCATTTTTCACCTATTTTTACCCATCTACCCACCCAAACACCCCCAAATTTTACACACCTAGCCGCCTTACCCTATCTTACCTATCTACCCTCTCTCTTTTTCAAATTACGTCTATTTTACTCCTCATTTCCTAAAACAACTAAATTCCTACCCAAACCCCCAATCTCACTTAATACAACCAAATGCATAAAATAAAGAGTTTAGAACCTACCGGTACGACGACACGTCGTCGTGGTGGGATGGGTGGTGGCGGTCCAGCTGGTCCAGCTCCTCCAGCTCCTCTGCTGTGCATGGCTCTCCAATCACGATCTGCTGGGTCCCGGCCAATCACTGCTTTGCCTCCTCAACTATTCGGGCCCCTATCATCAGCTCTCTCCAATCAAATAGCTCCACCTCACTCAATACCCCTCCAAATCAACTCTCCACGTCAGACAAGTCAATTTGGATTGCAAATAACAAAAGTGACAATGACAGGCCGTATTTTTCTTTTTATAGGTTTTTCGACCTTAACCGATGTCGGTTTCTTTTTGCCCTAAGAAACGGTATCGGTCCCTTAACCGATATCGGTCATGCGGAATCGACATCGGTTTGATACCCAACTTTCACCCCATTCTTTGCCGTTCTTTACTCCTTGCCTCTTTTTCACCAATATCGCCTCTGTCCACCTTTCTTTGCCAACATTTGTTCACTTGTCCGGCTGACCTAAGGCCTCGACCTACCATTTGGCCGGCCCAGAGGCCTCGCCCTACCTCGTACTGTTGGCCCGACCCAAGGCCTCGACCTACCATTGGCCCGACCCAGGCCTCGCCTCCACTGTTGGCCCTACCTCGACCTTCCTGTTGGCCCGAGGCCTCGACCTAGGCCCCGAGGCCTCGGCCTACCATTGGCTGGGACCAGGCCTCGCCCTACCTGTTGGCCCGACCAGGCCCTCAAGGCCTCACCCTAACCATTTGGCCTCGGCCTGGCCCGCCGAGGCCTCGGCCTACTTATTTGGCCCGACCCGAGGCCTCGCCCTACCCCGACCAGAGGCCTCGCCTTTGGCCCGACCCAGGCCTCACTCTACCCCGGCCGATGGCTTAGTGCCCCCAGGCCTCGCTCTACCTGGTGCCCCAACCCAACAACTTGGCCCGACCCAAGGCCGTATCACTTCCATACCATACCCACAATCAACGTTTTATTTTATCCATCCATCATGTACCTTGTGTTCAATCGAGCTCACCTGTTCGTGTTTTAGCACGATTAGGGTCCTTGACTTGATCTGTCGACCAACTTTGCCTAGACCTAGACCGTGACGTTTATCTCAACCAAACCAACCATTTGGTACTGCCGAACATGCCTAAACGTTCCTGTACCTTACCTGTTATATACCCTGGAGCTACTTCCTATGCCTTGGATACCAGGATTATATCACCCTTGTTTGGATAAACTATCGACCTTTGCCTATACATCGCTGGTTTGCTCGTCAAATCATATACCCTAGTCGTACTGTTGCATTTCAACATGCGTCTGCTTCCTTGGACCTTCCCTACCACCTTACCATCCTCTCTACAACATGTACCCTTTATCAACCCTATCCCTGATTTCCCGTTCACTCCATCGGTGATAGATTTGAGGGGGATTACCTATATCCTTAACATGAGAAACCACTTCATATTATTGTTCGCGCAGCTTTAACAAAACAAGCTACACGACAATAAGGGGCTAATGTAGACACCAAATTCGTGTCTTACGACCCCTTGTGACCCGCATCCCATTTCACAACCTAACCTCATTACCTAAACCTTACACAATTATTTATTAATTACCTCATAATTGATAAATCCACATCGCCTTACCCGCCACCTCACTTGGCCACCTCACCATGACCTAGCCCTAACCCTAAACTAACCTAATTAGGACCCATGACTTGGTCTAGACTCACATCCATAACTAATGCCTCCTTACTCGCACCCAAAGCCGACCTTCTAGCCACTTGACCAAGCCCATGGCCAGTCCCTCGGGAAAAAGCGGGAAGGTGGGCTATTTTACTAAAAATAGCCTACTTTTTCCTAACCGATGCCGGTTCTACTCGGCCGCCGTCGGTTCACGCAACCGCCATCGGTTCCTGTAAATGGGCTCCCAAACCAAAACAACGGATCGGAATTTCATTTTGGAAATCGGTCGAAGGATTTCGGATCAGCGAGAGGCATTGCGAGCGAGGAGCAGAGTCGAGATCTTCACTTGACCAAGCGAGATGAGTGAAAATACTAGACGTGTTTACAGCAAAGGAGATCAACTTGCACCTTCGTAAAAACCAGTAAGTTACATCTTGCATGTCCTCCATTATAACATTTCTTATGCTTTTGGAATTACAGTCCTCCCAAATCCGTTTCTGAATCCATTATCCAACGTACCATTGCCTCTAACTGTCATTCTTTTGCTTCTAACCATCCCATTTCCTAATACTATCCAAAAACCAGCCATTACAAACACCACAACCAGCCCAGAAGATCCTAGAACCCACCGGTATCGGTTATCAGTAACCGGCATCGGTTATAGGTAACCGGCATCGGTTCCTTTGATCAAAAACCAGGAAAAACAGCCTTTCCCCTACCCAGTTCAGCCAAGCAATTTAATTGATATTTTACAGTCTTTTGTGTTAATTCACGTTAGCAGGGAAACTGACCACCTTCGAAAGGAAGTTTCATATTTCTGGCCCCAGGCGGTTCCTCATTTATTGTTTAATCAAATCTTGCGGCGCGCACACCATCTCGACATTCAATGTATTCCTCCTAACCCTAACCTTATCTCTGCTTTATAAAGGAACGAAGCATTTCCGAGTGAAACAGAAATAGTCAACCCTAGTACAAAATTCATGCATAACTAACCTTCATATGTTATTATTTATAACATAGAAATATGAGACCTTCGAATGAACTTAAACTTGTATACTCGATGGCACCTTCTATCTTAACTAAATAAGATCCTTGTTTTAGTTATCACCATACTCCCGCATGTATAGTGACATTGTCGTAAACCTGACGGATAGGAATGACATGGTCAAACTTTATCTAGAGTAAGAAGAACTAACACTTCCTTAGTATCCTATTGGACTACCAAGTCTTACGAAGTTAAATCTAGAAATTAACTTAATCATCGAATGAATTCCTTGTGAGATCTAGATGACACATATGGAGCTAGTGAAATAGTTGTACTATGACTTAAACTCTTGTTAATGATCTCTTTAGTTCCTCGCAGATAAATGTGTTACCTTGGTTACTAACAACATAACACCTTGGTCTTTCATGAAGTTTGTTTAGCATAAATATGTCTTCTCACTTTAAACTCCTATATAGTTGGGGCGTAGATCCTTAGTGTAATTAGAATTAAACTAAACCATGGATGATTAAGTGGTTAACTTGCGGGTGGAAATTATATATAACTATTAGCAAATGCAAGTGTATTTAAAATAAGTTGACTTAAGAGAAGTGTAGAAAATATAAAAAAAAAGGGGCCTCGTTACCCCATGTGCCCGGTTTCCTTTTGTACCCTAGTGAGTGGTCCAAAACCAAACAAAGGTAGTAAGTGATATTCCTATGATTGATCTCGTGGTGGGAGTTAAATGACACAATGGATGTCTTGTTGTAGCATGCTTTTAACACTACAAAGTGTATAAGAGAAAATAAATGGGATGTCTTGTGTTAGGTTACACTCCTTTTAATAAAGCGAAACCCATTAGTGAAAAGTATGTGTTATTTTGTTTACAATTGTTATAAAAAATGCTAATAATGAGACCATAGTGCGATGTAAGAGTAAAACAAGATTTGAGGTTAGGAATAATGTCACTCTTAGAGTCCTTATAACTCAATTAAAAAAATTCATGTGTTATAAAGAATATGAATTGAGCTTGGTGAGATCAAACTTCAAGAAAACAAAAGATATATATAAATCTAAATAAAAATTTTGATGTGGAAATGTTGAATGGATTCAACAAGTTATTGAACTATATTAACTATGATAGGGAAATAAAGATACTGTGATCGAAGAATGTTTATGGGAAAAGGTATCTTGAATCTAAATCTCCCTTAAATCCTAAGATTTCTTTCTTGACATCACGTCGATTCAATTGTGTAAGGGGTAAAATTTAAACATTGAATAAATGTATGAGAAGCATAATATTAACATAAGAATGAGAGAATTAGGAACTATAGTGCTAACTATAAAATAACATATAAATATAATTAAAGAAATATAGATAAACAGAGAAGTGTGTGAATGTGTTTGGTTGAGGGTGGTGGAGTGTTACAGCGGGCGACAGGGCACGTGGGGCAGCCTCCCACCATTCACCTATCATTTCCTTGCGTAATACCAAAAAAACATTTTTTGAGATCCACTGACTTTAATCATGCTGGAACCCAAGGAAAATTTGTAAATTTAGCAGTTTGGATAGTTGCAGCAATGACATAATGGAGGGGGCATGGGTTTCCCACGGATGGTTTTATTTTTCACCGATACAGCAAAGTGGGTCTTAACCCTAATCAATTTACATTTTTTCATACTCCCAGTCTATGTTAAAAACATAAGCATGAAATAGGTTATGGACGTGTAACAAAGTAGAAAAGACACAGGATTTTTTCAAATGTTGTAGTTGCAAGTGCTCTATTAGGTATGTATGAAAAATGTGGAAGTATGCGCTTGACATGTGGACTGTTCGACTAAATTACTGAAATGTGGCCTCATGGATGGAAATGATATCAGATATATACAAAATGGGTTTGTTGAAAAGGCTTAGAAATTTTCAAGTAAATGCTATTGGTAGGTGTAAATCCAAATCCCAATACTTTTTCCAGCCTCCTCCCTACATGTGTGCGCCAATGGGAACCTTAGAGAATGGCAGGGTTGTCTTTCAAAGCTCTTGGATGGAGGAAAGGATGAAATTTGGGTAGTTACAGAATAGGCTCCCTTATACCTTCAAGGCGTCATGGACTTAGTGTCTACGTGCAATCGAGGAAGTGATAAAAAATCAAATTTTATACCTTTCATTGTTGAGAATAATATTGTTGGCTTTATCCATCTATCAACAATTAAACCCAGTGGCCATAGAATTTGGAGCAGAGATATTGTTTTTCATTGGAGCCCGCATCTGTTCCATATTTTTGTGCTAAGGGAAACCATTAGTCAATTGTGAAGTGCCTTAAAATGGAATTTTCTTGGCTAGAAACTTCAAGAAGCATTTAGTTGGCATGGAGATCACATGTCCTCTGTGTGATCCAATGTTTCTTGTGTAAGGCTTATGGTGTCCATATGAATGGATATGTTAATATTGGTGGGTTAAAAAATATCTCTAGATAGGGAAGTGAAGTGAGATGAAACCAACATTTCCAGGCATGTTGGACCATCTTATTGCAAGAGAATTGGGATCAACCTATTGGTTTCTTTTTTTTTTGAGCTTGGATTCTCCCCAACTCGGTTTCATACCTCTCTACCTAGTTCGGTGGATTGACATGTAGGAGGTGACTATGTGATTTCCCCTGATCGGCCTCATCTCTACAAGTTGGGGATTTTGGCCCTGGTTTTACCCTGCAGGGAGGTGACTTGGTGGTTTTGATTGTTGGGCCATATGATGATGGCGAGTTGTGTACTCTATTCACTATGGCTTAAAGTAAGTGCCAGGATGGTGTAGAGATTTAACAAAATGTATGGTTAGGAAGTCAAAACATAATGGGAAACATATTATATTGGAAAATTTCAAGTGATCAAGAAGATATGTTTGTCATCGTGGAGGTTAGCACCACACTCGTGAACTTTTGACGTAATGCCTAAGTGAGATGTTGAACCGAATCCCACAATTTTGACCAGCTTCATTCCTCCAGGCATGGTTCATCTCGCCCTATCTTTCATAAAAAAATTCTTTAGTGTTTCGTTTGTGAGTGAAATAAAATTTTAAAATGTAGCATTATCATAGAATTGATATTTTTAAATAAACTTGTTTTCAAAACAAAAATGTGTCATACCGTAGCTTACACAATTAAAATATTCCTTGGTAGACAAGCATAAACTCAAACCCTCATTTTGAGATGATCTAACAAACTTCCTAATGAAACTAGATTGCTTCAGTACCATTTTTATTGACAATTTGAAGTTGATCCCTATAAATATGTTGACCGCTCCCTTGTTAAAACAAATAAATCATGATTTTCGAGACTTGCAAAATAACCCTCGTAACTCCAGAAAGGAGATGTTAAGTTTCCTACGTGTACCTTGTCATGTGAGGAGTCACTTTAATCCTTGAATCGACCTCGAATGATCATCTGTGATCTTTTTGATGCCCTTTTAGGAGCCTGTTACACCATTTTTTAAAGCGGTAGGAAGTTGCTAAATTTGAAAAGTTGGATTTTGTATCGGCTCGCCGTTTAAATCCTGGACAACGAAATGCATATCCGCCTTCTCAAACCTCTAGTATTTTTACTAGAAAATTTCCTGGAACCTTCAGTTTGGGGAAAAACAATCTTCTTAATAGTTTGGAAAAGGCAATTTATAGGCCTCAGGTAGTAGTTTGACTAGATCAAAATTGACCAATTACGATTGGTGGCTCCAAAAAACCTGTCACCATGTTTAAAACCTGTTTTTGCTAGTTCTCAGTCCCATCGACTCTGGTGAATTCTCCATATATAGGGAACTTGTAGGAAGTTTCTCGTTGCATGTTTTCCATCGAACGTTAGTTTTGGACGTGGTTTTCTGAGCCCTCGAGCTAACTTTTATTCATTTACAACTAGGTCAATTATGACCAATGGCCTTAGAAAACTAACCGCCAATCGTAAACTATTCACCAGTTCTAAATTCCGTTAGTTCCTATGAACTCTTGGTATATAGGTGGACACATAGAAATTTAACTGTGGTGTGTTTTCTCATCGGAAGACAATGTTTGAAAGTGGTTTCTTAGCCTCTAGCCTGATTTGAATGTTTTTGTAGCTAATGAAGAAAAATGTAAAAAGAAAGTTGTAGGACCCTCGTCGAGTTACCAAACCACTGTGGAAACTTTTTGACACTTGTAAATAACTGTTGGAACTCTATCTTGTGGCTTGTTGTGTGAAATTTGACTTTTGGGAAAATAGTGTATCTCTCTCTTTCCTATCTCTTCCTCTCTCCTTGGTTACGAAATGAAGTGAAATGAAATGAAATGAATACATGTATTTAACCTTTTTCCTTTCCAATGCAAATTATTAATGTTATTATGTAAATGGGAAACTAAAGACATTAATTATGTTAGATTAGGGTGGATGCCATGCCAGCGATTTATCGTTGATTTCATGCTCACATGGTTTTGCAAGATGCAAGAAAGATGGTGAAAAGGCGTTGTGCAATTCATTGTTTATTATTGTAATTTATATAGGTCATTGTAAAATGTATATATGTATAATGTAGTCCCATGTTACAGAAAAGTTATATTTGAAATTTGCTAATATGTATGAGATGTTAGTTTTAGGGATACCTTGGGAAATGTGCATTTAATCATAGGTGCAATTTTGATTCATAGTTACGTATGGTAAAAGGATTGATATATATATATATATATATATATATATATATATATATATATATATGAATTTGAATTTAATATCTTGTAGTACATTTATAGTGTGTGTGCAATAGATGATTAAATAATTGGTGTTGTGTTTCTTACCTTGAAAATGTAATAAAGGAATCTAACCACAACAGTCAACCCTAGTATAAGATTCATGCATAACTTGTCTTCATGTGTGATCCTTCTTAGCATAGAAGAAATTGAAACCGTAGAATGAACTTAAACCTTGTACTTGATGGAACCTCCTAGTTTAGGTAAATAAGACCCTAGTTTGAGTTTAGCATCATAGTTGGTATGTTTAGCGACATTGTCGTGAACCCATCTTTTAGGAATGACATGGTCCAACTTTATCTAAAGTATGTGGTTTCCTTCTAGGTTTGGTAACCATGTGGGGTAAGGAGAATTTCTTCTCTTCAAGTCCAACACCATGTTGAGTGGTGAATACCACCTTGGAAGTCACCTTAAGAGTCCTTGTTTGAAGCAACGACTATGCGGTGTAACCTTACCATTTATGGAGTAAATAGAAATATTAATCCCTTAGTATCCTAGTGGACTAATAAGTCTTACAAAGTTAGATCTAGAATTTTTACTTGTCATCAAATTAATTCCTTGTGGGACTCCCAGACAACACAAATGGAGAGAGTGAAATAGTTTTTCTATGACTTAAAATCTTGTTAATAAACTCTTTAGTTCCTCTCATCTAGATGTGTTACCTTGGTTACTAACAACATAACACCTTGGTCTTTCATGAAGGTTGTTTAGCATAAATATGTCCTCTCACCTTAAACTCATATATAGTTGAGGCATAGATCCTTAGGTGCAATTGGAATCAAACTAAACCTCAGTTGATTAGGAGGTTAACTTGGGGTTCGTGTGTAGTTATAATGCTTCCAATCATATACTTATTCAAGATGTTAGACTAGTACTTTTGTAACTCTTTATGTTATAAAGTGACACCAAAAAGAGACCTAAGAAACAATGTAAATGAAATGAGAAACAAGAGTATATGTGATAATGGTTTAGGAACAAATTTTCACTTGAAGTCCTTATGGTTGATTTAAGCATTGAATTTTGTTAAGAATGGTTACAATTTGTTCTTGGTGGGACTAGGCATTTGAGCCAATATAGAGTCCACTAAAAATAAAATAAAATAAAATTATGTCATGTAAATGCTTAATTGAATCAAACTAAATTTGGAACTAAAACAACCATAGTATGAGAACAAATGTGCTTCTAATGGAAGGAAGTTTATAGGAAAGGGAAACTTGAACCTTCACCTCCTTTGAATTGTATTATTTTTTCCCTCGACAACTTATGGTTGGTCCCCTTGCATAATGAGGGTAAAATTAAACGTCAACTAAACATATTTTGAGAAACAAACCTTTAGCATAAGAGCGAGAGAATTAGGAACTTTTAAGCAATTTGAAATATGGAAAATAATTATGTAAGTTATGGAGATTGTCATAAGTGATAAAGAGAAACTTAAATGGTCAAACTGTAAGTTGAATGTGGAATGAACTTATGAATCTATAGGTGGAAAAGGGAGAAAATTATTCTTACATAATAATGTTATTGGAATGTTAATCGTAACGAAGATGTAATCATGGTAATGATGTGTTGTGGGTTTTCCAATACTTGAGTCCCTTTTCTTGTGGTTGGGATTATTACTTGCATTTGTTCATTGGGGAAAGTGTGGCATCGACATGTATATGGTGTTGTCATGTGTCTATGTGAGTCGATGACTTGTGTAAGTGTCGTATGCATTGTTGAGTTCCTCTACTTGGAACCTTGTGGTGTTGCGTAGTGAGTAATGTAAGTTAAAAAAAATTATCCTAGTATTATTACTGTTGTATTTTGGTGTGTATTTTGTGGGCGTGACAGAACTTTGTATGCAATCTAAAATATGGCAAATAATTATGTAAGTTATGGAGATTATCATAAGGGATAAAGAGCCAACTTAAATGGTCGAACTGTAAGTTTAATGTGAAATGAATTTAAGAATTTATAGGTGAAAAAAAGGATAAAATTATACTTGCACAATAATGTTCTTGGAATGTTAATCATAACTAGGATGTAATCATGGTAATGATGTGTTATAGCTGGTTTTCCAATCCTCGGGTCCCTTTCTTGTGGTTGGGTCATTGCTAGCATTTGTTCATTGGGGAAAGTGTGGCATCGACATGTATATGGTGTTTTCATGTGTCTATGTGATTCGATGACTTATGTAAGTGTCTTATGTGTTGTTGATTTTATCTACTTGGATCCCTTATGGTGTTGTGTAGTGAGCAATGTAAGTCAACAAAAAAAAGTATTCCTAGTATTTTTTGTTGTATTTGTGTATGTAAAATGTGATCATTACACTAAGTATCTATCACATTTCTCTCTAAAATCTATAGAAAGAAAGACTGGATATAAGACATAAGGACAAACCATCTTTCTTGAGTGTCTTTGGTGTAGTCCAGATTTCCATAAGGCTTAGAGTGAAAAGATGAGCTAAAAATTGATTAAAATGAAGGCCCAATTCACATGTTGAGGTCAAAAATTCTCGCGCTTTGTATTAAATCAATAGAAATCACTGCTTCATTTGCTTACTATTTATCAAAATCAATGAGTAATATGCATACAAATAAACACTACCAAATGATGTGCATTCTTGAAATAGTAGCATCTTTCCACCAACATCAACCATAGGATCAATTTCATCATCTGTCCAAATTGCTTAGTTTCATTTACAAAACCTAAATCAAGAGTGGCATCTTAGAAAGTGAAAATGTGTCGAGTTATTCTTCTTTTCACTTTTATGGAATACATGTGGTCATCTTGTTTCATTTGTTTTTGCATGTTTTAAACAAACGATGCAAATAGAAAAAACATGCCAAAATGAACAACTAAAGATGAAAATACACTAGTTCCAGGTATATGAAGCTAGAAGAAATTAAGGAAACTCGTGAAAGACTTAGGGTGAAATATTGAAACCACCTTTAAAAGGATATCACGTCTTTGACTTGTTCAGTTATAAAGTTCAATTTCATGGCCTCCCTTATCATTGCGGTGAAGCATCTTGCATTGACTACTCACCCTTATGATACAGAGCAAGAATCCACTAAATATTAGCATACACTCCTATGAATAATTAAAATAAGATATTATAACCTTATGTTACTTGACAGAATGTTAGTTCCCTCTTGACCAAATCCCCATGAATAGAACCACTGTGTAACATTCCTAAATGGGATAAGGAAAAATATGCTCCAAATGTATGAATGAATTTACACCTGCAAAACCTATTGTTCAATAGAAAAATGTAATAGAACACCTAGCTTTCATTAAAATGATAGAAATACCAAAATAACACACGGTTTTCCCTTAATTTATAAAGGAAAGAGACAAGCCATAACAACATATTTATAAGATATGGTCAGAAACATGTTAACCATCTTAAATCAGCCTTTACAAAGGCCAAAATTCCACAAATAAAAATACATTAATCAATAGTTAAAACCTAAATGAACAATCCTAACATATCGCAAGCACTCTGAGCCTAAAAAAATGTCTCTAAGCCCTCACGTATGCAACATAAAACCTCTATTTATTTAAAGTTCCATAAAAAGATTTAAAGTTCAACACAGGAAGGTTAATTCAAAAATACCTAATCCTATTATGCAAAATGAGGGGAAATGTATAAGAAAAATTAAAAAATTAATATCAATAAACTAAAAATGTACAAAAATAGAGACTTACCAAAGTAGCTTGGATGGATTTTTCTCTCTCTTTCAGTCTGCTCCTTACACTATTCTCCTCCCTCAAAATAAAAGGAAAAAGGCACAAACAAATAGACTCAAGAAAACCACTCAATAATTCAATCGCATAAACAACGTGGCCACATGACATAGACTACATACCACCACAAACATATGACAAAATCAAGCTACAAGCTAAAAGAAAACACAATAAAATGAAGAACTCCAAATCAAAGCAATCTAGCCTAGAATTTAATACCATGATTTATCAACATGTGAAAATATTTTTTTTCCAACCATCACTAGGGCCACTTTCCATCCTGTCATACGATACGATTTTTAAGACAAATCCTCCAGCGGATGTTTGGTTTGGAAAAACCCCACAAAATTATCTTCAACTACAAACGTAAACTAGGAAATCCACAATAGAAATGGTGAAAACCGTTTTCAACAATAAAAATACACACATTGGCACAATAGAACAAACACAACAATGTCATGCCATTTAAAAGACAAGAAACAAGGGAATAAAAATCATACTTTGCATCTAAATTGCAAATGCCAAAAGCACCTTCACCCAAATTTTTTTCTTTCTTATTATCTTTGTTTTAGATGAAACAACAATAATAGACATTTACATCATACCCTTTTCAAGGATGGTGAGGTGTTTCAAGACTTTCTACCAGACAACCTTGTACCCATATTTTCTTGCAAGTACGACATGGTTGTTAGAAAAGAGTAATTTTTCCCCTAGAAAAGCAAAAAGTAGTTTTTTTTTTACATGCTTTTAATATTAGATAATTTAGTTTTAGATTCCTAATTTTAGGAAAATCTAATAAAGAAAATAAATCAAAAGCTTTGTATTGCAAAAAAACATGTGTTTTTAGTTCTATTTTTAGAAGAGTTGAGTGTTTTATTGTTAGATGAAGTCATCTATTTATTAGAGGAAATTGTAATTGTTTTTATATATCAAAACATTCAAAGAGATCAAGTATTGAGCCGAAGCTCTGAGAAGGAAGGAGAAATATATGCACATAAGTGTTGATCTAAGTTTGCAATAATATGTTTTATTTGCAATTCTTTATTTTATTTATGTTAGTTGTTATTTTATGTGCCTAATTTCTACAAATTGGTATCAAAGCGTGGATTTTTTCAAATGGGTTTCTAATTGACAACAGGTTATGGCTTCTATATCCGGTCTGCAGACACCACAATTTACAGAAAGAATTACGAGTATTGGTCATTAACCATGAAGGCACTATTCAGATCCCAGGATGTGTGGGAAATCGTAGAGAATGGGTACACAAAGCCCGCAGATGCAACAGCATATAACACACTCTCACAGGAAGAGAAAGACACTTTGAAGGAATTAAGAAAGAAAGATGAAAAAGCTCTTTTCTTCATTCATCAAGCCATGCATGAAAGCATCTCTACCAAGAGTGGCAGCAACCAATAAAGCACAAATTGCATGGGAGACTCTCCAAGTTATGTATCAAGGTAAAGAGAAAGTAAAAACCACCAAGCTACAATTACTTTGTAGAGATTTTGAAAATATTTCAATGAAAGATTCAGATTCCGTAGAATCATTCTTTACTTTTGTAGTTGGTTTAGTCAATCAAATCAAATCTCATGGTGAAACTATTGAGGACAGAAGGATTATTGAAAAATTGCTTAGAAGTTTGCCTACAAAATTTGATCCTTTGGTAGTTGTTATTGAAGAAACTAAGGATCTAAGTCAGTTTTCAATTGATGAGTTGCATGCATCACTAATAAATCATGAACATATTTTGAATAGATCACATACAATTATAGATCAAGCTTTTTCATCACAGGTATCAGGAAATCGTGGAAGAGGAAGAGGAAATTTCAGCCCTAGAGGCAGAGGAAGAAGTTCATCTAGAGGACGTAGCAGCGGTCCATCAAAATCAAGTGGAAGAGGACATAGTCAAGAGCACAATCATAATCATTTTTCAGGTCAGAGACAAGATAAATCACATGTGCAATGTCACTATTGCAAGAGATATGGGCACTATGCTTTTGAATGCAAGAAAAAGCAATATGATCAGAACAAGCAAAATCAAAATCAGGTTGGAAGCTCTACTCCAAGATCCATGTTTATTGCATGCAAAAAGATTTTTGAAGCATCACCTATTGAGTGTAATCTATCCCAAGAGAGTCCTAGTGATGTGTGGTATTTGGATTCTGTTGCAGTAATCACATGTCAGGTAACTTAGATTTATTTTCTAATTTGGATGAGTTAATAAAGTCAGAATTTACCCTTGGGAATAATAATACAATGACTATAAAAGGAAAAGGAACAATCAACATTCTAACTAAAAAGGGGGAGAAAGATTATGCAGGATGTTTATTATGTTGCAGGTTTGAAGCACAATCTTATGAGCATTGGTCAATTGGTACAAAAGGGATACAAATTTTACATTGAAGACAATGAATGTGTGATCGTGGATAAAGCTCCAAGTACACAGGTGATTGCTAAAGTGAAGATGACAAGCAACAAAAATGTTTCCTTTGAAGATTATACCAGCCACTCGGAGCTCATACTACATATCAGTCTGGAGCTAAGGATATTGAATCAACTTTTCAGTTAGTTGAAAAAGATGAATCATGGCTATGGCATCTCAGGTTTGGTCATTTAAACTTTGGTGGTTTGAATTTATTACACAAAAAATATGGTGAAAGGTTTTCCTTTGATTCAGAAACTAGATAGAGTTTGTGAAGGTTTTATTTTGGGAAGCAACACAGAGAGTCCTTCCTAGTTGGAAAAACAAGAAGAACAAGTGCACCACTTGAAATTGTTCACTCAGATTTATGTGGACCAATGCAAACAAATTCTATTGGAGGTTTTCATATTTTATGACATTCATTGATGACTATACAAGGAAGACATGGGTGTAATTTTTGATATATAAATCAATTGTTTTTGATATATTTTAGTAGTTTAAGGCTTTAGTGGAAAAGCAAAGTGGGTACTACATCAAAGTTCTAAGGACAAGACAGAGGAGGTGAGTATGTTTCCAATGCTTTTCTAAATTTTTGCAAATATCATGGTATACACAAGTAGTTTACTACAGTATACACCACAACAGAATGGTGTGGTAGAGAGAAAGAATAGAACCATCATGGAGATGGCGAGAAGTATGATGAAGGCAAAGCATCTTTCAAATGAGTATTGGGCAAGAAGGAAGTAGAAAATTTTGTTTACATCATAAATAGGTGTCCAACAAAAATTATTCAAAACATGGTTCCTCAACAAGCTTGGACTAAGACAAACACGTGTTTCTCATTTTAGAATTTTTGGTTGTGTGGCATACACACATGTGCTAATGAGCTAAGGAAGAAGTTAGACAACAAAGGAGAAAAATGCATATTTGTTGGATATTCAAAGAATACAAAAGCTTACAAGTTGTTCAATCCAGTTACTAGAAAGGTCATAATCAATAGAGATGTACAATTTGTTGAAAATGAGGCATGGGATGGAAGTATTGAGAAAACAATCAGTGTAGCAGCAATATTCCTCATGATGATATGGCAGATGAAAGTATTGAGCAACAAGGTATTGTATCTTCTTTGAATCTTGGACATGCACCACAAGTTGTAGCACAAGCTACACCTCCATCTACATCTAGGAGGTCTCCAAGATTTTATTCATCTTCAACCATCTAGCAGACACCACAAAGAACACCAAGAAGCTACTCCTTCAATACAAAATAGTCCATCATCAGATAGCCCTTTGCAACATGGAGAAAACAAGGAGTCTTAGTGATATTTATAATGTTGATACAACTAATGTTTTTTCAGTTTTTGCATTGTTTTCTCAAGTTGCAAATCCAGTATACTTTGAAGAGGCTATAAACAATGAAGTTTGGGTTCAAGCCATGGATGATGAGATAGACGCCATAGAGAAGAATCAGACATGGGAATTGGTAGATCTTCCAAAAGGAAAGGACGTGATAGGAGTGAAGTGGGTCTACAAGACCAAATATACTATTGATGGTAAAGTACAAAACATAAAGCAAGGTTGGTTGCAGCATTTTTCACAACAATATGGAGTAGATTACAACGAGACATTTGCACATGTAGCATGTTTGGACACGGTAAGAATGGTTTTAGCAATTGCAGCTCAAAACAAATGGCCTATTTATCATATGGATGTAAAATCAGCATTCTTGAATGGTTTTCTTGAAGAATAATTTTATGTGAATCAGCCAGAAGGTTATGAGATTGAAGGTCATGAAGGAAAGGTATACAAGTTGAAAAACATATTCTATGGTCTCAAGCAAGCACCTAGAGCTTGGTACAAAGATGATTGATTCTTATTTGATATAGAATGGTTTTAGTAGGAGCAACAAAGTGAGCCTACCTTATACATCAAGATCAATGAGCAAGGTAAAATTTTGATTGTTTGTTTATATGTGGATGATTTAATCATCTCGAAATCTATCTACATATTCATTCAAATCAGCTATGAAGAAATAATTTGAGATGACAGATCTAGGCCTCATGCACTATTTTTTGGGCATAGAAGTTCAACAATCAGAAGCTGGAGTTTTTATTTCACAAGCAAGGTATGCTAATGATGTTTTGAAGAGATTTAACATGTTGAATTGCAAGCCAACACCAACACCAGTTGCAGTAGGTTTGAAGTTAAGAAAAGATGATAGTGGATCATTTGTAGATCCAACATTGTTCAAAAGGCTAGTTGGAAGTCTCATGTATCTGATGGCCACAAGGCCGATATTATGTATGGTGTGAGCCTCATCTCAAGGTTCATGGAATCTCCAAAAGATTCACATTGGCAAGCTAGAAAAAGGATTTTGAGGTATGTATGTGGAACTAAGAATCATGGAATTTTGTATTCAACATCAGATGAGTTCAAACTCATAGGTTACACAGACAATGATAGTGTCGGAAGTATTGATGACAAAAAGAGCACATCCGCTATGCTTTTCACTTTGGAACAGGCGTAGTTTCATGGGCATCAAAGAAGCATCCCATAGTCACACTATCTTCAGCAGAAGTAGAGTATGTAGCAGCAACAAGAGCAGCATGTCAGGTTGTTTGGATGAGAAGAGTGTTGAAAGATTTGAGGCAGAATCAAGAGGATGCTACATGATTTTTTGTGACAACAATTCAGCAATAGCATTATCCAAAAATCATGTTTTTCACAAGAGGAGAAAGCACATAGACACGAGGTATCACTTCATTAGGGAGTTGGTTAACAACAAGGAAATTTTTCTTGAATTTTGCAGATCCAAAGATCAGTTTGCAAATATCTTTACTGAAAGCTTTGGGAAATGAATTTTTTGAGTATTTGAGAACTTGTTTGGGAGTTTGTGATCTAGAATATGTCAGATCTAGAAGTGCACACTCAGCTCTAGAAAAATAAAATCTTGAAGGTCAAAATTAAGGGGGAGTGTTAGAAAAAGAGTAATTTTGCCCCTAGAAAAGCAAAAAGTAGTTTTCTTTTTACATGCTTTTAATATTAAATAATTTAGTTTTAGATTCCTAGTTTTAGGAAAAGCTATTAAAGCAAATAAATCAAAAGCTTTGTATTGCACAAAAGCATGTGCTTTTTAGTTCTATTTTTATGAGAGTTGAGTGTTTTATTGTTAGATGAAACCATCTATTTATTAGAGGCAATTGTAAGTGTTTTTATATATCAAACACATTCAGAGAGATTGTATTGAGCTGAAGCTCTGAGAAGGAAGGAGAAATATATGCACAGAAGTGCTGATATAAGTTTGCAATAATATGTTTTATTTGCAATTCTTTATTTTATTTCCTACAAGTACGACATGGTCTCCCATGGCTTCTCCATCAAGGCATTTCTTTGGTCATGCAAGCCACCAAACAAATACTTAAACATAACTCATATGTTAGTCTCCTTGCCACACATATTAATGGCGTATGGCATGCTTTGAAGATCAAGAACCAAAACCCCATTCTTGGAAGAAGCATCAAGCGATATCAATGGTTGCATTCTTGTATGGTCCTCCATATGAATGGATGGATCAAAGGATATCATGGTTTTCCTGATTGAACAATATCATAGCCTTCTAGATTGGATAGTTTCAGGTCTAGTTCTAGGATCACAATTGGTTGAGATTTACAGGATTTGAACAACACATTGCAAGTAATGCACTTAATCCATAATCCTATGTTTCTCAATTCCCCCAATTTATCGCATGTTGAAAAGTCAACATATTAATAATTTATTTTGACAAAGGGAAGGTTAGAGACGAAATATTTTTTTTGTCTCTATCTTTTGTCTCCAAAGAACCCCCTTTGTACTAGTTTCTTAAATAGATGTGTTCTCTACGTACCGACAAATCATAAGGGATGACATTGCATACAAAATATACTACTATTGATCAACGACTTCTTCCTTTTTGAGATATCTCAAATGCATGTTTCCTTGATGATCTCTACATTGTACAACCTTGCTCCTTCAAGCAATTGAGAAAAGTGGCACCTTGGCTCTTATGTTCTTGGTTACACGAAACAATAGTTTAGTATAGGTTTCCCCCAATATTTTCTTTACCCTCCACTTTTCCTCCTTTAAGTCCCTTCTCCATTTCCCTTCTTCCTTTCATAATATTTTTCTCTTTTGAATTTAACTTCTCCAACACATCCCCTTCATTGTCTCCATTACATGGTTAGCATGTGATTGCTAGTTACATAATTGCTTCAAAAATACTTTTCACACGAAAAATAAATACTTGTGAACAAGGTAAAGATGAATATAAAAAGTGTAGCTGTTCTTCGTCCTTTTCCATAACTGCTCCAAGAGCGATCGTTTTCAATGGAAACTAAATGCCTGTGAAAAAGGTAAAAGAAGAATATTAAAACTGTGACTGTTCTCCTCCTTTTGCATAACCGCTGTAAGAATAAATTTCCCCCTAATAAACGATGCTTGCAAAAAGAAGAGAGCATTTTGTGGTTTCGGTGGGGAGGAGCTGTATGCAATATTATTATGGTGGTTGCAGTTTTAAACCGGCAACTTCAGCAAATTTATTTTCATTGGTACACTGATTTTGATTGAAAGGCTTCCAAGAATGTATACTCCTCGTTAATCTAGAATCTTATATTAAAACTAGTAACACCCACAGCGTGTATATAAAGCTACAACTCCATAAATATAAACAGTTTTTACATTTACACATAATCCAAGTGAATGTTTAAAACTTCAAACTTAAATATCTGTCAAGCTTAGCACTAATTACATACATCTGCATGAAGCCACTCACATTAACAGATATGAGTGAGCATTTCATCACATTCATTACAAGACACTAAATTTAACCACACCAACACAGAGATACTATCATTATCCTGTAAGCTTGTAAAAGTGGCTGAGGAAGATGTATTTCATGCCCGACGCCTGTATAGATTTATGGCAGATAATGCAACTAGAAGCATGAAGAAAATTGCTGCAGCGAAGGAAGCAATGAGAGCCCCGCTGGCTTGCTGACAAAAAGAGCCAAACTGCTGACAAATGGCAAACCAATTCGCCCTGTTGTTTCCTTCGTGAGCCAGGTATACGATTGCTGCTCCTGCGGCTGCTCCAGAAGAAACAACCGCCACCATCACCTGCAACTAAAAACCCATTAATAATAATCCATATCCTCAACATTTTTTTATGTGACAAATAGATTTGTACAGTTACCGTATCAAAGAAGATGAGAATCATTTTTGTGGCCGGAAAGCGGGGTTTCACTATGTTCAAGATGGAGACAGGCAGAGATAAAACTAGGTATCCACCAGCTACAGCATTAGCTATTACAAAGTATCTGCACATTATCAAAAACCTTTTCAGAAATATTTCAAATATATTGGAAAAGAAAAAATATGGGTGTAAGGGAAATCAGTTAAAGTTCAAAAATGGGTTCTGTGGAATACGTGAGTGCGGGGAGGTCACTGTATTGGGCTTCAAACTGGAAGAACTGTGTGAAAGTTGGGAGGGTTTCATCATCCGTAGCCATGGCAATTAGTGCAGTGAGTGTGCCTCCCAAGGCCAACAACCTCAGAACCAGATCGAATAATCCCCCCAATCTCCTCCATCGTCTTAGTGGTGGAGGTAAAAGTGCCTTGCTTTCAGTGCTTCCTTCTGTCGCTACTGCTGGCTTCATCCTTGTCGAGGTTTGAACTCGAGACCTGTTAGAAACTATTTTTTTAATACGCTTAGTATTATTCCTGCCCAAGAATCGGCTGTCTGAGTTTGCATAAACGATTGTGATTTAAAGGCCGAGTGGCTACCACAACCAGACAAATTATAACTCAAAGCCAACATATGCAGGTGCAGGTTAGGTTCTACCTGCTTTACACAGTACCTGATCTTGTCAATGGCGATATAGATTTGATACCCTGCCCTTAATTAAATATTTCACGTACTGACGTTTTTATCAACTACACGTAGTGAGAATAATTCTTATCGTGATTTAACTTGCGTCTGCTCCACTAATTTTGTTTGAAGCGGGCACGATTTAAATTCAATGGCGTAATGTTTGTTAAATTATTTCTTCTTTTAAATGGTTAAATAAATTATGTAATATGAAATGTGGGATTGATTTGTATAGTTTTAAGTCAAGTGTAATTATTTATATAATTTAAAATTTAATATGTTGTTTTTGGATTATTTAGAGGAACCAACAAATACATAGTGGTTTGGAGTTTTAAAGAGTGATGTTCTCACATCTTCTATATAGTAGTTTTGAGTTTCAAAGAGTGAGGTTCTCACATCATCTTCTAGTGCAACGTATAAATCTTTGGTTCCATATGTTATAATTAAATAAAGAATTGAACCCAAATTTATAATTTAATATTAATTATAGATATATGGTTAACAAAAACCCATATCTACTTAGTGTAGGAGTTTCACTTGACACTCATTATATTAAGGCGGTGTTCATAAGGATAACACTTGGTAAGAACATATATATCTATACTACCATACCTATCTTAGAAAATCTATGTAAAATACGCCAGAGGTATCATTCTCGAGGCGCCTATATTTGATTCCATAAATTATGTCCATCTAATTTTAACATTCATGTTAATTATATGTAATCTAATATTAAATTAAAAATAGAAAGAAACACAATATTAATAATTAATAAAAGAAATAAATACACATATTATATGTATATGAAGAACAACATTAAGTTTGTGATTCTCAAATATTATACATTTGTTGCTCCAACAATTGGAGTCTTTTTCTTCATCTTTTCTCTTATCAACTCCTTTTGCATTCTTCAAATTTTGAAACCGGTCATATGTGAATGGAGGTGAGATTCTCAATCCATCTAATGATTTGACACGTGAAATTGCAACAAAGGTCAAACCTTGTCTTTCTTTATGTCATATATCAATTGTGGCTTTGTTAAGAGTTAAGCCTTGTGATTTGTGGATAGTCAACCCCATCCAATTTCAAAGGTAGTTGACACACACGACCCCTTTCTATAGGTGTTATTGGAATTATAGTTGGATTTTCATTAGTAAAAGGAATGCTGTGTAGTTATCAAATTGAACCATTACATATGTTGGTGGTTCAGGGGGTCCCAATCCTGGTTTGTAGACAATGCTTCGAATAAATCCAAGTGCACCATTGACAAGACCTACTTCAATCCATAAATTTGTAGTGAGCATCACTCTTGTACCAACAGAAATAAATAACTCAACTTGCAATTTTTCATCATCTAATCCAGTAGCAATATTATTTTGTCCTTTAGTGGCAATGCATCGAGCAATAGGTTGATTTAATGCATATAATTTCCTCTTATTATGTTCATCCACAACATCATTTATGGAAAATAAATGCATATGTTCATCAAACTCCTCCTTTCTAAAGATTACTTTTTATTTCACATATTCATGAAAATGTACACATTTTAATCACGTGTGTATCCATTCACACCTTTCATCGTGGAATAGGGTTGGAAATGCCATGTCTAGTAAACCTTCTATCACATATTCATTGAGTGGAGATCATGTTCCAATTTTTGGCCAAACTATTATTTCACCAGTTCTTCATGAAATAGGTTCAATTTGATCTATCATTTACTTATATGAATAAGAATAAAACAAAGACTACAAGAGTAAACTATATTCTCAAGAGAAATATTCCAAATTAAAATGTAATATTTTACTAATTATGATATGTCCAAATATTATGGTCTAAAAAGTAAAAGTTAGTAATTTGAATATTATGATATTCAACATATGTCTTTTATGATATTCAACACATGTTTAATAGGGTTGAATAATTATGATATTCAAAATATGTCTCTTTCATAATATTCGAGAATAGGTCTAAAAACAATCTATTCTGAATATCATAATATTCCGAATAACATAATATTACATTTTAAAAGATAATTATTTACATATTATGAATAAGAACAGTTCATAAACTTTTGTAATATTTCTCTTGGAATATAGTATTTCGAATGTGCATATAATGAGCAACCATATAAGGATGGTCAATTATGTTTTCTCGTCTCCATCTTTGTGCTTCATGTGGATCTGTTGGTGGAGTTCCTGACATTAGATGAATGAAGGTCCGCCAATACATATCTGCTACACTTAAAGTAAAGAATATGGTTGGTGTTCCAATTTGATGTAACAAATCCATTAATTTTGCACGACACTTTGTCCAATAGGAACATGTTCCTCATAATGTAGTTTTGTATCACATTAAACGATCAACAAGATGAGATTCTGGCATATTCTCCATGTGTTCATGTAATTCATCAATTGTAATTGGTAATTCTTGAAGACTTTTCTTTACAAAAACTGTCGATGAATTTTGTGCTCGATTTCACATTATCCTATTCAAAGGCAAGATATCTAAACCTTGGATGTTTTCCAAAACGATTATCTCTGTATCGTATTAAATGTTTCACATATTCATGTAAATGTACACGTTTTAATCGTGGTTGTATCCAATCACACCTTCCATCAGGGAATAGGGTTGGAAATGCCATGTCTAGTAAACCTTTTGTCACATATTCATTCAGTGGAGATGTTCCAATTTGTGGCCAATTTATTATTCCATAGAGATACATCTATGAGTAAGGCATCCTGAGGCGAGATCCTTTTATGAGATGGACGAGAGAGGGATGATTTTTTTTTTTTTTTTTTTTGTGTGTGTGTGTGAGAGAGAGAGAGAGATATTCTTTTAATCTATATGTTTATATTTAAATGTTGTACCGTATAGTATGGTTTTATTTTTAAAATTTTAAATAATATATTTTATCATCTTAAGAATGTGAAAATTAGAGATATAATAAAAGTAAGAACAGATCATAATATGTCCAAATAATAGCTCAATTTGATTCCATAATATTACGATATTATAATATGTTTTTAGACATATCTCAATATTTTACTAATTATGATATGTCCAAATATTATGGTCTAAAAACTAATTAGAGATATGTCCAACATTAGAATTAATTTGGCGATGGCTTTGGACTCGCTAAATGATTTTGCTCTTGTAGTCTTTGCTGTTCTTCATCCGTGAAATTATTTAACAGTTATTTTCCTTTGCAACCTTCTTCTTAATCTATGTTGATCATCTTGTGATGTTAAAGCACGGTGTGCTACCATTTCATTTGCGTGTTCCCTCATTTGTGCTTGTAGTTCTTCAATTGGTATTTCAGCCCGTGTTTAGCACGTCTTTCTCTTTCACTTTGATTTCATTGTTGTCTTTGTTCCTCTTTCATTTGTTCACATTGTTGTCTTCAATATCGTCGAGTGTATTCTCTTCGATATTCTCTTCATTGTTCTTCAAAAAGGCAAATGTGAACAAATCATACCTAATTTTACAAACATGTAGATTAAAAGAAAATATTTATTAATCATGATAAAAAAATTATATCTCTAATTTTCACATTCTTAAAGCATATAAACAAATTATTTAAAATTTTAAAAATAAAATCATATTTTACAATACAACATTTAAGCATAAACATATAGATTAAAAGAAAATATAAATATAAATACTAAACATAACTACATAATTATAATACATGACTACCTTATATTATCCACCCTAATTTCCCCTAAAACTTAACTAATACCTTTTTAACCGTACCTTTTTACCCATAAATATCTACGTGTATCTTATATACTATATACTAATATGGATCTTAATCAGCATAATAACATAAATATATATATAAATATATATATAAAGTAATATTCTAATCTAAAAAAAAAAAAGTAAACTTAACCTTAAAAGCCACGCATTGATTTTATTTTTATTATATAAAATAATATTCTAATATGTAATATTATAATCAAAAACATAAAGTTAAACGTAACCCTAAAAGCTCACGCATTGATTTCATTTTTATCTTTAGTTTTGTTTGTTTTTATCTATTCTTTCTATAAAAAATTGTGGTTATTTTGCAGTGCAGGAAACGGCGGATGGGGAAGGAGGAAAAGGGAGGAGGAGAGGGGCAGATGGGAGGTCGGGTGGGGGAAAATATTAACAGTTGTCTTCAAATCAACGATGCAAACCAACCACCAGGGCAATACAATCACAAAGGATAATGCGGGCAGTAGCATAATCTTATATTTTTTATTTTTTATTGTGTCTATATAATAAACGGTTCGTGGGAGATCTGTTCTTACTTTTATTTTTGTTCCTGCTATTTGTTCCAAGAATTGATTTGTAATTTTCTGCTCTCTTTTTCCTATTTGGGCCCAGGTTGATCAATTTGTTATTTTCTTTCATTTTCTGCTATTTATTTCAGGGATTGATTTGTTATTTCCAATTCTGATTTTTCGAATATTAATTTCTGTTATTTATAGATTTTCCAAACAATCTAAGCATTATGTTGGTTCATAAATTTTGTTTTTATTAAATATTGTGTTGGTTCATAATTATTAAATCTAAATAATATATATATATATATATATATATATATATATATATTTTATTTTTAAATTATATTTAAACGCTTTTGATCAAGCTATGAACCGGGGATGGACCCCAACATTACAAGCAAAAAGAGAGGAAGAAAGGAGAGGGGACAAGAGGAAAGAAGAAGAAGGGGAAGAAGGGGGCAAAGAACCCACGACGAGGCGAGAGAGCCAAAACAAAAACTCGAATCTGACCAAAACAAACCAACGCAAAAAGATAGAAGCTCGGGGGACCAATGCATCAACCGAAGCCGGTACCAGCTCGGCGGTTGGACTCGTGAAGAAGGAGCCTGTAAGCACTCCGAGCCCGATCTTTCAAAGCGTTCCACTGGTCGATAGCAAAGTAAACAGGAAGCCAGGCTGCCTCAATATCAACTTCAGCAAGCAGACAAAGTGATCTAGCCTTCTCGATGTGAAGAGCGTGTTGACGCGTTGGGCGTGGTTGAGAAGGTCCCCGTGACCGCCGCAAATCCATTTGATGCCATGCCCCGAACCGATAGCGAGATCATCAACCTCCTCAACCTAAAGGAGTGGATCTCGGCAGGAAAATCGGCGAGTTCATCACAGAGGCCGACACTGTGAATGGGACGGATAACAGAGTTGGCGAGGAATTCTACGACGACCAAATCCTTCTCCGTAGCGAGAAAAGAATACGAAGGCAAATGCAATTTCAATGTTAGTGCATGCCTAGCGAAAGCGAAAAACGGAAAGAGTCTATATATTATTTTAAAATGTAAAAAAACAATCATTAAATTTCTCAAAATTAAATTTATGGTAAGTTCCTATTTGATCACTGCTCCCAAAACAAATTTGGTGGTCTCCTCTACACTACCACTTTCCTCTCATGACATAGCGTGTAATTTAAGGTTTGTCACCTCCTCATCATGACAGGGGACTTTTCCTCTTCACACAAACAAGTTTTCCTATTTTGCTCTAACTATTTTATCTCTACCTATTCTTATCCATAGCTAATCATAAAAGTAGTCATGAATACTGGCAATGCTAACTAGCACCCCTTCTTGCTTCTTGAAAGGAAAGTTTTTTTATTGAAATAAATGACAAAGATCTTCCTTACACTAGTCTTTGTTGACATAGTTTTTTCATACTTCTAGTTTTTTTAATAATTTATAATACTTAATTTGTAAATATTATTACTCTATTTCATTAAAAGGACAATAATATTATATAAATAATATAAATAATAGTTTTTGAATAAAATTTAAAATGAAAGTGTATATATTTCATTGCAAAGAAAGTTCTTAATTAAAAAATGGAGCCGTATTAGTTGGAAACTTTCCACACTGGTGACGAATTCCGCCTGCCATAAAATACCAACCGCATATTTATTAATTCTCATTCCCTCACTAGTTTTCGTCATTCCCAAATGGACCTCACCTAACGAACCCATGGCAAGAATTTAAATTTATATTTGACAGTCGTTCACACGTTTTACGTTTTATCCAGAAATTGTTTATAATAATTTAGTTGAAAGGCAAATTTTATACACAAAATATTTGATCGACTGTCATAGGAATTAGGGGAACGTCCAATATATATTCTAAATAAAAGGTTGTGGATAATATAGTTTGAGCAATAAGCATTTCTACTCGGTGAAGAGGGTAAGGTACCAATGGCATTAAAGAAAGTACTGTATAAGTTTATAAAAAGAATAAACAGTTAATGGAAGTGATATAAGGGTAAAGCATTGAGATAACAAATTAACATAGATATTTTAAATACAAGTTCGAAATATGAATTTTGAGGTATTTATTTAACTTAAAATAAAAATATTTTTTTTTATTAAGGGCAAATAGTTTTGAAAGGACTATACCCTCGTATATTTAAAAGGGCTCAACTTAATAGTAAAGGTGAGAGAAACGGCGCAGAGAAGGGCAAAACGATCAACCAAAGAGGGCTCAAACAAATAGGACAATATAAGTGAAGCAAGGATCCCAACGAACAATGATCCAAGAAGAAACAAAAGATCAAAAAGCAACCAAAAGAGAAACAACACAAAAGAACTCATTTAAAGCACCCTTAATCGCTAACAACAACTTCATGCGAAAAAAACAAAGAACAATATAGCCCCATATCAATCTTGCTCTTGATAGTAAATGAAAGAGGAGTCCCTCATATCCCCCCGAGCAATCGCCAAATCCCTTTTCTCTTTAGGGCCCCAAATGTCTTCATTAATCCCACTTATCGTTTTAACATCTTTCAAAAGATATAAATGTTTTCATAAAAATATAACAATTTTTGATTCCCCATTCGCCATCCAAGGACTTCTTCTTGAAGACCTCAAAGAAATAACCCCCTTCATCATCATCACTAAGAATTGTTTTGCCTTTATCTCTTCCCATATTCTTTATAGTCCCTTTGAGCTCTTGAATCTCCTTTTCTAACTCCGTCAACTCTTTCCATCAAATCCTCCTCCTTGGGCTCCTCCCTGGTACCGATATGCATGAGGTTCTCATTTCCCTGTGTCCTTGTGGCTTCTAAGGACCTAAAATAAAAATATTAACATAGACACCTAAAATTGTATTTTAAATAGTTACATTTAAGATATCCATGCTAATATAATAATAAATAAACAAAAATTATAAATAATAAATATATTTATCTAAAATATGTCCATAGATAACAATTTTAAGGTTCTTATTTGAGATTTTTCACATATCATATTGTTTAGTAATTTCGTTATATTCTTTGTCAATTTCCTTGATTTATGGTAAATGGCATCAATTTATCTCAGCATCATTATGTCGGTTTCAAAAAAACTTATTCGTAAAAAAATGGGCCCAGATACTACCTTATAGCCAAGCTATTATTTATTTCGATTGAATTCTCCAAGAAAAAAGAAAAAACATTTAAGTGACAAACAAATGGATGTCAAATTCAACAATGAATTATCACATAATAGTCAAATGAATATCAATTTAATGTCAAGAATAAAAGTGAACCGCACACACCATGCCAATCCAGAGACCATTGTAGATATGCCTCTCGACATAATTCACAATTTAATATTTTGTTTTATTTTATACTTCGAATGCCAACAAAAAAACTTATAATTTATTTTATTTTTTATTTTTTTCTTATCTTAATTGAAAAGTTGTTGCATATACTAATACAAATAATAGAGTACAAATTAATCGATTCAAGTAATATATACACCTATGATAAAAAAAAATTGTTAATTTAAAAGTTGTTGCATATACGAATATAAATAATAGAGTACAAGTTAATCGATTCAAGTAATATATACACCTATGATATAAAGAAAATGTTTATTTAAATTTTTGAAGCAAATTATTTTGAAAATTGAATAAGTAATGAGTTTGGCATATTTCACTTTTTGAATATTATTACGTAATTTAAATACCTATGTACACTTATTTTGTTGAAATTGGTCACGAATGTTTAAATGCTAAGTAGAAGTGAAAAGATACCACAGGTGAATATATTTCCATATGTTTATTCTAAAACATGGGCAAATATGCCAACATTCTATAGATCTAATTCATGAAATTGTAGTTAAAAAATAAAACTTCTTTATGGTTGTTACCTTGTTTGCCCATGATTGACAAGTTTAATGTTTGTTAGTTTGTTTATTGTTTCTTATATTTGGAGTAGACATTTTCAAACAATATGGATTTTTATTCTTAAGTGTAACCTCGCACTTATTTGTACCATTGAAACTAGTGCCATGTGTGAGGGAAGATATCGCACTATAGATAGTAGCAAAGATTATAAGAGTGCATGCAGATTATTAGTATAATAAAATAAACACACAATTGTATTTACAAATAATACAATTTCTATTCATTAATGAAGAATGGGAAAAATAATTTCATACATGTACAAAATTATAGTAAGGCTAAGGGGGAAGCTCTTGTGATTAGCAAGGGAATTTATCCTAACTACTTCTCCTAGACTCGAATGAAATACAGAATAATGCAAGAATTATAAGATAAAAAAACATGCAAGTACTCCTACTTTGCAAATTGACTTTCAAGGTTTTCAATTTATAAATGGAAAATATAAGTTGTTTATGTTACATCTTTATACAAAAATTCTTAAAAGAAGTGATAAGACAACGTGAATAAAAGTGAAACTATAAGTTGTTTCATCTTCCATGCATGATGGATGAAGTTAGTATAGATGTGAGTGGAAGTTATTCTTCTCGGTTTGACATAGCTAGTTTGAAACTACAAAGTTACCACTTGGCAAGCTACACAAAAATTGAGAGTCTTCAAATGGATATTTCTGACAGGATGGACTATTATGTGTAATGCAAGGAATTATGAAATATTGGACCATAAAGGTGGCACAATAATATGAGCTAGAAAAATAATTCGACATGGTTATAAATATTTGTATGATTATTATGAAGCTATAAACTCTTTTCACAAAGAAAAATTCTACATCATGTTTCCAAAGAAGCATGAGAAAGTCGCGAGCCATTTTTTCATCAATTTTGGCATGGGATTATGTGTGCAAGTGCAATTTTTTCAGGAGGTTTGTGTATGTTTAACTCCTAGTTAATAGGTATGTAGAATTTATAGGGATGAAAAGGAGAATAGTTTGCAACAATCATTTTCCCTTTCCTGAAAAGAAATGGACCCATTTTCTGTGTTGAGATACCAAAACTGTAAAATTTTATACCACTTATCTCAATCAACATGATGTGTGGCCTTCAAAACTTTAAAAAAATGTGTTTTACCATGGCAAGTTTGTGTGTTAATCATTTTAAATTATTTATCCTTAAAAGGAACAAATGTTCGAGGTCCAAATTAGAAAAGATGTTGTGTCATAGTTGGCTAAAATGTAGGGCAAGTAAGACATGAGAATCTTCATGATGAATATTTGGTTCATGAAAAAATCAAGAACAAACGAAATATCACTGGCTAAATGAAAATTTGTGTAATAACCATAGTATAAAGCCTTTATATTTTTTAGTGGGCCCTTTAAATGTTCCTTTGAAGATGCAAATAGATTTTACCAACAACTTGTAATGCATGAGGTATGAAAGGTGCGTCATTCCATATTAATTTTAATTATGTTGGAAGAACAAAATATGTTTGTAAACCTTCTAGTGAATATATTATATTTATTTATTTTTTAAATTATTGTAAGCTAGGAAAAATACACTACTAACAAGGAAGTAAAATACCAATAATCATACCTCATCCTTCGCGTTCCATAAAAACCTCGGAATGGGCTAGGAAACTTGGATTGAGCCCTGATTGTGTGATATGTAGGTGCTTTTCTTCAAGACGGAGCAAGACCTTCCTGCAACAACAATCCTCTTACTTTGCACCAATGGGAAAAAGGATTATGATACTATTTGGGCATTAGGACGAGCGTAAGGATTTCTTTGCTCAAAGGATGCAAGAACTTATATAGGGCATTCAAGCTTATTCTCTCGTGTCCTTAGAGGAGGGGTAAGGTTGTATTTATACTGGGGAGTGATTAACTTAGAGTAATTTAAGTAATCATGGTTTGAAAATGTGGGCAAGATTAAGTGAGTGGTTTGAAAATGTGGGCAAGATTAGGTGAGTGGTTTGAAAATGTGGGCAAGATTAGATGAGTGGGGGCCATGAAGAATGGGTGAGGATTTGAATTATATTTTTAATTCATAAGTGGAGGATTTTAGGTGAGTGGGGACCACGAAAGGGTGGGTGAGGATTTGAATTTGAATTTTTAATTCAATAGTAGAAAAACATGGAGAATAATGACATGTGGTGAGGATTGGGTTATTTTTAGATTTTGAAATGGATAATTAATCAAATTATATTTGATTAATTCAAAGTGTATTTTTGTGGGAAATGAGGAAGGGGAATTAATTGATTTAGGAAATATGTGAAATTAGGGTGTCTACATTTTCCCCTCTTTGGAAGGGTACTATGAAAGTAGTGTCCTTTCAAAGAAAGTAGACGGGATGGGGGAAGAATTCAATCTACTTTTCTTAAGCAAAAGGTAGAGCGAATGTTTGTTGGGGAGAATAGAAAGTGGTGAGTGACGGATGTCATAGTATCCTCCAAGACAAAAATGTCATGAGAAGATGTGATTATGGATAGATGTGATGATGCCCCCTCGAGAGGACTAACGAGAATGGAATATACGAAAGAACTCTCGAAAAGAAGAGAAATGAATTATGCAGAGAAGAGGACAATAATGGAGTGGAAGAGACTAGAAGGACCATGACGACGTAAATGGAGAAAGGATTCAATCGGCCTTGAATGCTAGGTGTGAGGGTGTGTGGGAAAGAGAAAAGGGAATGGATATGATTGGGGGTTGATTACGAGAAGAGTAAGGGAGATAGGGGAGGGAAAAAAGGAATGAAAGAGGTAGAAATAAAAGAGAGGGATGATAGGGGAAGAAGGGAATGATGAAGGAAAAACAAGGCAAAAATAGGAAAATGACAGAGGAGAGGATGAAGGGATGAAATAGAGAGATGTGTAAAATGAAGGAAGCAACAGAGATAGTAAAGAGGGATGCGTGAAAGTGAAATAAATGATAGAGCTGAGAAAATAAGGAAACGGGAAAGGATAAATAAGAAGGAGAAAACGAGGTGGGAGTAGGGGGTGAAATGGATGAAAATGGAAAGAGGACGAAAGAAGAAAAAAAAAAAAGCGGAGAAAAAAAAAGAAACTATGAGGGACGAGGAAAGTGTGAAAAGAGAGAGAAAAGAAGAGAAACAGATACATAATGAATGAAAAGGTAGGGGTGGTAGAGAAAAGGAGAAGTGGTCAAAAGAAACGTGAAAATTAAGGGAGAGGAAAGGAAGATAGAACAAATACAAGGAGAAGATTGAAGGAATCATGTCATTGCGAGGAAGACCAAGGTAAAGAATATGGAGCATGACACATATGCATGTGGAGGGTGGTATGATAAAAAAGATAGGACAACGCTGAAGAACCAGGTTATCAATGGGGAAGTAAGGAGGAAACGTGATGGAAAAAGGGGAAGAAGATGATACAGGGGAAGGGAAATAAGATGAGGGGTGGGAGAGAGAAGAGGATAACAAAGAAAATGATGTAGAAAGAAGGGAATACATAAAGGGGGTAATAAGTGGAAAGGGAACAATATAAGGAATGTTCAGAGAAGAAAGAGGGGAGGAATGACATCGATTGGAAAAGATGCAGAGATGCATGAAATGAGGATACTAGGATGACGAGAAAATAGAAAAAGGATGTATGATGAAGACAATAAAGATATTGAAGAGGGCGAAGAGAAGATGGAGAGATGGGTAAGAAGTGACAAGAAAGGGTGGGATTGAGGGAAAAGAATAGGAGAGAAAAGAGAATGGGGGATAGAAGAGGCAATGCCAATGAGGGGACATGTTAGGGAAATCCCCCTTACAATGAGTGGTGGGGAAGGGTGAGAGAAAAATGAAGAAAAGGAGAAAGCTAACGAGGATTGAAAGGGTAACGCCAAAAAGGGATGTTAGGGAAAGCCATTTTACAATGAGTGGTGGGCTTAAAGGAGGGAAGGAATTAAGGGAAACTCTAGAAGGTCCAAGGGAGTGAATGAGCTCATGCGGAATTAGGATTGATGATTTTTAGGGAAAGCCCACTTACAATTATTAGCACGGGAATAGAAGATGATGATGAAAGAATGATAGAGGAATGTTAACAATAATGGTGAATGTGTGTGTGGGTAGAAATGTGGGGGGGATTTGAGAAGATGAAGTGGAAAGAGTAAATAAAATGGGAGGGATGAGTTGGGACTAGGTGAAAGTGAGGAGAGGATGCGGTGATGAGGATGAACGAGGTGAGGATGAAGAACCAAGACATGAAAAGAATGGAAAGAAATAGTATGAAGGATGATGGATCAAGAAGGGGAAAATGGGGGAAAAGAACGTGATTGTAGGCAGAAGAGATTATATGTATGTTGTAAGAGGATATGTGGAGAAAGGATAATAGTAGGAGGAAAAAGTGGGTATTAGGAGATACTAGGTGGAAGAAGCGATCAACAAAGTGAACGAAGAATGAGGTGAGAAAGAAGTTCACGATGACAAGTTAAGCATAGGGAGGACCACGACATAAAATTTTCATGTGATGGAAGTGGTTAAGTAAGATTGCTAAGCGAGCAAAACTGGAGATGACAAGTGGCCAAGTGAGAAGTGGTGTTTGCGAGAATGGAAAAGGAGGTGAAAGGATGTGATAATGGGGAATGCCGAGAAAAATTGAAGGGTGAAGGGTGTGTAGTGATGGGGAAAGGCAAGGAGATAGATCATCCTTAAGAGGGACTCTTAAGTGAGATCGCCATGTCGGGTGAGTGGTTAAGTAAGATTGCCAAGCGAGAGGAGGGTGATAGTGGTGGTAAAAGATGTGATGATGGGGAATGAAGAGGAAAGATGTTAGGTCAAATTGTAGATTGACGGGCGAGTGTAAGATGACATGTCATGCTTAAGAGAATCTCTTAAGTAAGATTGTCATGTTGTCGGAAGAGGTTTCGTAAGATCACCTAACCGATAGGGATGATATGCAAGGAGAAAGACAAGATGATATTGGGGACAGGGGTGGAATGGTAGGTTGAAGAAGATGATCGCGACGAGAGGTGGGAGAAATAAGATGGGGGAAATATGATGGGATGGGGAAGGCCATAGGGCAGATCAACCTTAAGTGGAAGTCTTAAGTAAGATTGCCATGCGGCGAATGGTTAAGTAAGATCGCCAAACTGAAGAAGAAGAAGGATGATGATAGAGTTGGTGGGAATAGGGTATGACAAAATGGATTGAAGAGGAACCCTCAAGTGAATTTTCGATACTACGAGAGCGTGTAAGTAGGATGACTAGGCATAAGACGGATTTGGGGAAGGATGAGAAAAGAGTGAGTGAGGTATGCCTAAGTGGTATATGATATGAGATGAGGTGATAACAAGAAAGAAAGGAAAAAAGGAGTGTAACATGAATAGATGAAGGAATATATGTAGTGGAGGGCGGAGAGTGTGAGGGGAATCTGAATTGGGATGCCCATATGGTGAGAATAATGATGCGAGAATGAGAAGTAGAAGAGGTGGAATGGGAAGATGTGTTTGGTGGTGATAGTTGTTTGATGAGAGGGAAGGTGGTGAAGAAGCTTCTACAATGGGAAGATCTTAAGGAGAGAGTAAACATCCACCGAGGATCCCATATATAAGGGGTTATTAAGTAAGATTATCAAGTGGGAAGCGAGAAGGGGAAAGGAAAGAATACAAATGGGTGAGAGGGGATGGGAATGGTGAGAAGGGTAATATAGGGATAAGTGGCGGAGAAGTAAAAATGAGGAGCGAGGATGAATGGATAAAATACATGGTGATCATGGTGGGGAGAAGGAGCTTCCGGATAGTGAATGCTACTTGAGAAAGATCAAGTAGGATTCGCAAACTGCAATGGTGATCAAGTAGGATTCCCAAACTAGGGAATGTATTAGTATGGGTGAATGGATGGGGTGTAAAGTAAGATGTTGATCATGCAGGAAGATACTCACGTGACGAAAAGCATCTTAATTTTAATATAGCACATAATAGGATGCATCATGATATAAAAGATCAAGATGACTAGATTGTAATATGTGTGATAGCATAGACAGGGGCCATCAAAAAGGTTTGATGCCCCAGTACGATATGTAAATGGAAGAGAGCATAGATAGAGGCCATCAAGAAAGTATGATGCCCCAGTACAACATGTAATCAGATAACATAAGAATATTAGAGAGAACACCAGGATACATAAAATCAAGATGCCCCATGTAATATATCAAGATACAAGAAAGCAATTAATAATTTATAACTAATAATGCAACACAAGAACCAATAAACATGTCCCTAATGTGTTCCACAGTGAGGATTGATTGGATGTGCCCCCAAGCAGAGGTACGAGACATAGTAAAGTATTGGGTCATTGTCCTCAAACAAGGAAACAATGAGAGCCGGATTTGCCCCAAGCGAGGATTCATGCGAGGAGAAGTGGTTTGAATTTGGTAGTCATAAGGTGATTGGATCATTCGTTGGGGATAATAGTTCAAAGGTTGAATTGTGTTGGTTATTTTAGATTTTTGTGATTTTGTGGAGTTTACAATATTTTTATTTTTGTTTTATATATATATATATATATATATATATATATATATATTTATTTTATTTATTTTTTCTAATGTTTTTGGATTTTGACGATTTTCAAATGTTTTTGATTTTTTTGACGATTTTCAAATGTTTTTAGATTTTTGATGATTCTTGCTAATGTTTTTGGATTTTTGATGATTTTCAAATGTTTTTAGATTTTTGACGATTCTTTCTAATGTTTTTAGATTTTTGACGAGTGTTTCTAATGTTTTTGGATTTTTGATGAGTTCTAATTTTTTTTTTGGATTTTGGACGATTGTTTCTAATGTTTTTGGGTTTTTGACGATTTTCAAATGTTTTTAGATTTTTACATTGTTTGTTTTAGATTTTTGATGATTTTCACACTTTGTTTGTAGATTTTTACACTGTGATTGGCAATTTATGGACCAGAGTGCAGACTTAGTTTTGAGAGGCGATAAACCAGGATATTATCCGTATGTACCATGTTCCATGTGGTAACTTATGCTCAAAATAACACAAATTCTATTTCCATTGGCAGGATATGGTGGTGATGATATGATGAAAAGAAGTCCAGCTCCATTCTTGACTCCACACAACTAGTAAGATGCGTGGGCTCATCACCGAGAATCAAGAAGGACGTAGGAGGTAGATAATGAATATGGAGACAAATGCTAACAACAATCCCTTTGGGAAATTGTGACTTCATTCTTCATAACGGTAATGAACCAGTTTCAAAAATGGCTTTCACTTTATGAGTCATGTGTTAGACTTAGACAGTTATGTGGCCTGCTGATTGGTAAGATATGAGGTGAAGGGATAGTTCTCTCTTCACTTAGGCATCTAAATTACTTCTTGGGGGATGTTATAATTTGCAAGCACTGTAAGATTTTAATTTTTTTGTTGAAATGACTCCCTATGCCTTGCCCCATGCTACTAGTGAGAAGCAAGGGCTCATCACCGTCAGGTAAAATATAGGTGAGTGAATTCCCTTTTTGTATTTTTTGTTTTATTTTTTTTTTTTTTTTTTTTTTTTTTTTGAATATTTTGCAATGTTTTTATGCTTTTATGAGAATGACCCTCTACGCTTTTCCCCATGCCACTTATAAGAAGCAAGGGTTTATCACCAAATAAGACGTAGATGAGTAATGGCACCTTCCTCCATTCTCGGTCTCCACACTACCAGAATAAATGTGGGCTCAACACCAAAGACTATGAAGAACGAAAGATGTGACGATGAATTATTCATAAGTTATTGAATTGATGGATTTTTACAATAGCACTTTGTATTTGGGAAGGAACGTCGCCTCAATCTCAGCCCCACACGACTAGTAGGATGCGAGGGTTCAACACCGAAGACCGAGATGGACAACCAAACAAACTGGGTAAAGAATTTTAGAGCTTTGTTATGAAAGAGAGAATTTTTTTGAAGGGAATTTATTACCATCAATAAGCTTCTAGGTATGACCATAGATGAAAGCGATTGAAAATGGAAGATATGATAAGAAGTATGACACTCACAAACTTAATAGGATTTATATTAGCACTTGTCTCATGATGATAAATATGAAGATGTGATTTTGATAATGAAAATGTTTGCCAATGGAAATGAATAAATTTATTCGGAGATAAGCAAGACAGAAGGAACAATGTACACGTTGTTGTTTCTCGAAATAGAGAGTGCTTTCAAGAATAGAATTTCTTTGAATGGAATGCATTCATGGGTTTGTCAAGGACTTGGCCTGTGTCAATGGCCAATTTATAAGCTCCAAACCCAAAATTATCTATGATTTCATTGGGCTCAAATTTGTCTTGTTTGTCTCGTTCTTTGGGTGTGTTCTTTCGATTTTCTTTGAGAATGAAATCATTGACCTTAAATTTTCTAGGTTTGAATTTTTTATGGTAGCTATGTTGTAGCCGATTTTGATATACTTGAAGATGATCTAGGGCATTAAGTCATTTTTCATCAAGAAGCTCGAGTTCATTAAGGTGTGAGTGTCGATAATAATCTTTATTGATTACATCTTTGAAGGATATTATGAAGGATGGAAATTCAACCTTGACATGTAAAATAGCTTCCCAACCATAAACAAAGGAGAAGGGAGTGGCTCCAGTAGGTGTGTGATAAGATGTGTGGTAAGCCCAAAGAGTGGGATAGATTTGGTTAAGCCAATAGCTTCTGTGTGTGTTAATGATGGTTTGTGTTATTTGGTTTGTTGCTTCTATTTGTCTATTAATTGATTGTTTTAAGGATAGATTCACGATTAAAAATGGAAAAGGTTGTGTAAAATATTCCTAGGTATAATTACCTCGTAGATTGTATGCACGTAGAAGTCTTGACAGGTGAGAATAATTAGTGATGAGATGCCTGCAAGATCAATCGTTGAAAGCATGATGGACATGATAGGTTGCATTGTCACAAGTGTCCAAACTTGATGTGGTTGTGTTTCAACAACAAGACTATAGATGTTAGGCATAAGAGCCAATATTGGAATAATAGAATCAAACTTAATGGTACATGTTGATGGAACCTCTTCTGTAGTGTCTACAATAATATCAAGGTTTGAAAGGGAGTCTTGAAACGAGATCAAGGTCTCGTTAGATGTTGGAAGAATGTTGTCACCCAAAACAAGTTCAATATATGTTTGGGCTGAAAGAAAGTCTTGAAATAAGTTCAAGTGCTCAGTAGATGTTAGAAGAATGTTGTTGTCCAAAATAGGTTCAATGTATGTTTGGGTTGAAAGAGAGTCTCGAAATAAGTTCAAGTGCTTAGTAGATGTTGGAAGAATGTTGTTGTCTAAAATAGGTTCAATGTATGTTTGAACTAATGGAAGGAAATTTGAAGAAGATATGGATTGGTTTGGAATTAGAGAGTCTTGACTATTTTCATCATGATCTCGTGGAATTTTAGTATATATAGGAGTTTCGAAAGTAGTCATCTCTTCATGGAAAGTTGTGGTATTAGATGTGTCATTGGTTGCAAGAGCGTTGTCATCAAGTTCTACAGAGATGACGTCATTGTCAATTAAGTCTTGGATGTAATTCTTAAATCACACACATTTATCTATGTGATGACCATCAATGCGATGAAATTCACAGTATGTGTTAGGTTTGTACCAACATGGCTTAGCTTCCCCTTCAAAAGGGTTTTGTAATTGGATATCTTATCAGTTTAGCCTCTTTTAGTTGATGAAAAACACTAGAGAGACTTTCTCCAAGGGGGTAAACTGGCGTTGGACTTTACGCGAAGTTACGTCTTCATTAGGTTGTATGATCAGCTTTTTGGGTGATCGTTCACTGATTTGGGTAGCCATATGAGAGAGTTGTGTTGTCAACTTATTAATTTTTTCTAATAGCTCATTGCGTGATGTTTTTGTGAATTCATCATGTTTGAAAGAGAGGGAGAATGAAGAAAGGTGTGATGAAGAACTCAACCTATTGATTGTGATCTTTGTTTTGGCTCAATCGAGTTTTAACAAGTAAGGCTATAAGGAGCAAGCTTAAACAAGCTACTCAGGATAAATATGTGATAGCTTAAATAAGCTATAATGAAAATGGTTGAGATTTGGCTTAAACAAGCTCTTGAGATGGTTGATGGGGAGAGTAACCCAAACAGGTTAATCGTGATATGGCTGTGATATGACTTAAAATGAGTTATGAAAGTATTTTTGTTGGCTATGATTTGGATAAACGCAATGGTGGACAGAATAATGAGTGAACTCAAACAAGTCACCCAATATTAGTTTGATATAGCTGGAAACAAGCTATGAAGGATGTTTTGACAATTAATGATATGGGGAGTGAATGTTAGTCACTCAATATCAGTTGGATATAGCCAAAGACAAGATATGAAAATGTATTATTGGCTGAAGTGAGCTAATGAAATTGGTGTGATGTTTTGGTCTGTGTTGTTGGATTGTTCGGATGTTTTCACTTAGTATTGAATTGGTCGAGAATTGATTTTTTTGTGGAACACAACTAGGGTTTGAACTTTTACAATGAACACATTTATATCAACCAAGTTTTATGATAAAACAATGCTAAACTATTTTGTTTTCACATAGCAAGCAATCATGTGGATCCAATTGTTTTGGCTTAGGAGGTAAATTCTTCAGGAATGATCATTATTTCATGCAATCATACATGTATGTTGTGGATTCATGGATGCACGTCTTATTACTTCAAAAATATGTGTCCTCCGATATACCCTAGTCCTAATATACCTAATTCTCTACAGGGACAAAATTGGTACGGGGAGCCCTTAGAGTACTGGAGGAGACTCGCCAATTCTTACTTGCCTATTTCAAGTGAATCACCACATCCAGAACAGGTTTTGTGAAAAGGTGGAAGGTGATGGAGGGATGAATGTGTATGGTGTCCTTATAACTCCCCAAGATTTACAGGGACGATGCCCGGCTTCGTTGTTATAGCTATTTAGGCGTGACTCACATGCGCTGCACGACAGCATTACCTGTAAGTGAAGAGCAAGGGCAAGGTAAATACCGAACGTGTGATGAGACTAGGTCTCAAAGTGCAATGCAGATGCAAATGTTGTTAGTGCGTGGTAGTCAAGTCCACGTCACCGTATAGCTTTGGTGGTAATGAAATCCACCTCGCTCTACGTGTAAAAATAAAATGATAAAGTGATTAAACGCAAGGTTCTTTCCAACTTGAAATAAATCACTAGCAGAAAATAATTGTGTACCTAGCATACTTTTTTTTGTTTCAACAATTTTCTTTTAATGGTGGTATTTTTGCGGGATTTTGTTGTTTTTGTGTTTTTGTTTTTGACAATATTCTAGTGACGCAGTCCTACAGAAAATAAATTAGTAGTTATCCTGCAAACGAAATGTTAGAAAAGTGATCATAACTATTTTTATTTTCCGTGATCGCTCAAGATGCAGAAAAGAGCATACACAACCAACGACCAAACAAATATTAATAATATGACAAAGGAAAATAATGATTGAAATGACAGTTGGAAAACAAAGCTAGAGGATCCTGTAATGTTAGAACAAGAAACTAAAAAAATTGTGACCGTTTCTGATTTTCCAGATCGCTCGAAGGCACAAGAAAAGAGCATATGCGGATACAATTGGAATAGATTTTGTTTTTTTAATTTTTTTAAATGTTAATAATTATTGTAATTAATCATGATTGTGAAATAGTGATAATGATTATTTTCACAAAAAAGAAAAATGACGAAAGAAGAGTGTGAAAATAGATTACATTACCAGAAGTGTTATCATGGAAAATTGAAATGTAAGGCAAAAAAAAAAAAAAATAAAATAAAATAAAATAATAAAAAATTATTTTGCGAACTCTTAGTGGCCTCACGTTTCTATTTCCAAGATCACTTTTGAAGTGCGAGAAAGAGCATACGCATGAGGTCATTACGTTAAATAAAATTAATTTTTTTTTTTAAACTATAATTTTGTTGTTTTTTTGTTAAAAAGACAGTGTTAAAAATGAAACCAAATTTTTTTGTAAGTCTAAATCAAAAATATATTTTTGTTGTTAGATATTTTCGATACCTTCTGTTAAAAATGAATTCATTCCGAGTTTGAGAGGAAAAATTATGGCTTCCTGAAGATGGGCTATGGTAGCACTCTGAATGAAAATTTCGAATGTGAGAAAAACATCCCGGAGCTAGTTTTTTTAATTTTATGACTTCTGTACATCCATTTGAGAAGCTAAAATTTTGACAAAGAAGGTTAAAAAGAACAATAAACAAAAAAAAAGAGCAAGGTTAGAAATTAGGTGTCTAATGATCGAAAGTAACCAAGGCGTGCTAGAATGTAAGCTAGGAAAAATACACTACTAACAAGGAAGTAAAATACCAATAATCATACCTCATCCTTCGCGTTCCGTAGCAAACCTCGGAATGGGCTAGGAAACTAGGATTGAGCCCATATTGTGTGATATGTAGGAGATTTTCTTCAAGATAGAGTAAGACCTTCCTGCAACAATGATCCTCTTACTTTGCACTGGATGGGAAAAAGGATTATGATGCTATTTGGGCATTAAGGACGAGGCGTAAGGGTGTTCTTTGCTCAAAGGATACAGGAACTTAGATAGGGCATTCAAGTTTATTCTTTGTGTCCTTAGAGGGGAGGGGTAAGGTTGTATTTATAGCCTGGGGAGTGATTAACTTAGAGTAATTTAAGTAATCATGGTTTGAAAATGTGGGCAAGATTAAGTGAGTGGTTTGAAAATGTGGGCAAGATTAGGTGAGTGGTTTGAAAATGTGGGAAAGATTAGATGAGTGGGGACCATGAAGAATGGGTGAGGATTTGAATTATATTTTTAATTCATAAGTGGAGGATTTTAGGTGAGTGGGGACCATGAAGGGTGGGTGAGGATTTGAATTTGAATTTTTAATTCAATAGTAGAAAAACATGGAGAATAATGACATGTGGTGAGGATTGGGTTATTTTTTAGATTTTGAAATGGATAATTAATTAAATTATATTTGATTAATTCGAAGTGTATTTTTGTGGGAAATGAGGAAGGGGAATTAATTGATTTAGGATAGATGTGAAATTAGGGTGTCTACAATTATATTTTTCGTGCTTCCATTTTCTAAGTGCACAACTCAATGCATTCTAGAAAATTATAGAATATGTCTAGAAGTGTTTCTAGTTAGAACCACAAAATATATAAGAGCATTCGAAATCGCAAAAATATTATGTTAACCAAAATCAAATTGAACGTAACATAGTCATTTTGGATTTACATTTAGTTTTGTATTTGATGTTGTTTGCAGGTCACACAATGAAGAAGTATGTAAGTGGTAGGTTGCGTATGGTTAAGTTTTGCATTATGTCAAGTCCACAATTATTTTTCACCATGTGTTCATGGCACACAGCTTTACACAATATTTGGTCTATTTCTCAAGTGTATTAGTTCACAACTCATCTTCATATTTCTTTTTATAAGCCACACAAACTTTTTGAGCCACACAATTTTGTTCTATTATGTTTTCAAGCATACATGGATTGCCTCAAGCCATGGAGACTAATAACCTATTTTTGAAGTTGTAATGTAGTAATAGAGGCACACAATACTAAGAGTATGATATTAAGCCATGAAGTACTATCTAGAGCCATGGATCACTACAAATTTGTTTGAAGATGTGAATCATTTCTAATTGAATGTTTGAAGTTATAAGTATCAAGAAGTTCAGCTAGTTGTGTGTTAGGTTTGTTAATCGTTCCTTTAAGACTTTGTATTTGAATCCCATAATTCTAGGAGTTCTTAGGTGTGTCATTATATGGCTATATAGATAGATCAAAATTGCATAATTAGTATAGTAGATTTTGGAGAATGGAGAGCTCATATTTTTCTTTTATGAGAAGAGCATGGTTGTGATTTTAAGACTCAACACTAAGTGAGATTGGTAAATCTGTTGGAAAACATTGTAAGATACAAATAAAGCATTTCTAGTCATTCTAAAAGGGATATTGTTATATGTATATGAATATAATTCATGTTTATGTTTGAGTGTTCAAATATTTGTTTATTTTATATTTTTCACCTATGCGTAATTTCAATTTTGTTTGGTTTTTACATCATTATTCTCAAGGTTGTGTGGTTTAATATCTCTCTTCATTGATCATCCTTACCACATTTATGTTGTTTGGTATCGAAGAGAGTGTCTCTTTCCTTATGAGTGGGAATATGATGAATCTTTACAATTTTCCACATTTGGAGATGTGGATAGAAAATTATTGCAGATATCTTTTATGGGTAATTTTTGGGCAAAAGGTGTGAGAGAGTGACACAATAATATTTTTGGATTTCTACTATGTAAATTATGTGTATAAGTTCTATGTAGACATCTTCCAATTGGAAATTATTGGTAGAAGGTGAATCTTACAAAACAAGCAAATAGTATTCATTTTATGAAAGGTAGGTGGAAAATCATTATAGGTATATTCTAACTAGATAGTTTTGGTATAATATTCCAAAATTAATTTATCTCGAGTTTTAGAAGATATATAATGTAACATAAGAGAAATGTGAATGTTGGAGGATTTTATAACTAGGAAACTATGTTTGATTATTTGATCGATTTAATATGGAAAATGAAACCTCGCTTAGAGGCCATGAAAGATAAAAACACTAAGGAATTATTGTGCAAGATCATATTTATAATAAAGGAATACCCATGCAATAAGAAGAGTGAGATGCAAACATTAATTTTAATGATGTAGTGCCTATTTAAACAACCACTTGAGACCAAAGAAACAACCTAGGGTTAGCTAGAAAATTATGGGATAATTTTTTTTTGATTTGAAGTGTCTACAACTAAGTTGCAAGACATCAGTTTTCACTAATAGGTTCCGGAAAAACTTGTTTACTAATACACAAGTTTCCTTTATTAACTTATAACAAGTTCACAGGGTTCCAAAATTAGGGTTACATGTTCTAGTTAGATTCAGGGAGTAATCTTACCCCATGCCTTCTCTCTAACAGATTATAACTTCAACTGGATTTTTCTCATATTCAATGCTTTCAAATTTTCCCTAAACCATTTCCAATGGATAGGAAATTTTCTCACCTTTCGGTGATATAAAGAAGTCCTCCTAACTCCTTACAGAACTCAAGTTATGAGTGGGCGGAGTTTGGGGATCAAATTTTCCCAGAGGGACACATGGCAAGAGGAGGAGTGCACCTTGGGTGGGTTGGCGGGTGCGGGGCGGCATTGGAAATTTTCCCAACGCATGGCTCAAAGTCAAAAACACTCTATGCCCCCATGGGTCCCTAGGGGACACGTGTCAGGTCCTGGTCGCAAGGCGAAAAAGGGAAAAGGTAAATGACCGCCAAATCATGAAAATTCTTTCTCCAAACAGCAGCATGCTTGTTTCTTCTTCTTTACAACTTTGATCACAACAAGGAAGGGGGAAAGGCAATGCTCTCCACCCAACCAAGACATCCAATGAGAAAGGAGAAGCCATCCTTTCCTCATTGGCCCCCGAGCCCCAACCATATTGAAATAAATTATGAACATCAACACATGGCAACAAGGCTTCTTCCACAACAAACAAGTATTCTTCACATTGCATACAAAAAATAAAATACACAATCCAAACAAGATAGCAGTTCCCAACTACATTTGAAAACATTCACACAATACATAGGCTTGATCAAGCAAGCCAACAAGAGCAAGAACTATGGGGAACTCCTTATGCCTCCCAATTTGGAATTGGGCATCCACCAAAATGCATACCGCCAATAAACATATCAACCCCATAAACCTTATATCTCCTAACCCCTCCTTATGCCCCCCAAGTTTATCCCTTATGCCCCCAAGAGTAAGAAATGCAAGCAATTTCTTTTCCAAGGTGGATCCCAAACCAAAACTCCCTCCTCAATAAAATAGTGCCATTGGCAATCCCTTATGCCCCCCCATATGAAATCCCCATAGCCTTCTCCTACACCATGCCCTAAGCATTCTACCCAACCAGCCAAGAATGCAAACACAAACACCCTTCAAACATGCATGCAAGAGAAGGAAAAACAATTAAAACACAGCTCAAGATCCTACCTCTCCATACTGAAGTTTGTTCCAAGCTCACAAGCCTTCCAAGCTCTTCCTCAGCAAGGTCCAAAAAAAATAAACTCTTCCTCAACACAGCAAAAATGCGGCCCTAAGAGGAAATGGACAAAGTTCCAACAACCATAAACAAGCAAGGAGTTTCACTTTTATAGGAGAGGGAAGAGAAGAGGATGATGTGGATCCATGTGGGATGCCACATCATTCTTCCTCAACCCCAAGAGGAAAGTCAACATCCTTCACCAAATCACAATAAATAAAATGACAAAAATGACTTACACACTCCAAAATGGCCCATACTCCAAAGGACTAAATTAAAAATATGTAAGAGAAGTGCAATTAAAACTTACAAATTGTCACTTCAAAATGCATTATAAATGCCTACATTTAACCTCCAAACCATAGGCATGGTTGGTGGATCATTTTAAGAGGTGTGGGACAAGTTTAACTTGTCCCACAAGCCTCCAAATTTGGCCTCCAAGGACAAATTCGAATTTCATAAAAGATGGAGTGCTTGACCTTCCAAAATCTGCCTTACAAGACTCTTACAAATTCTTACAACATTACTTACACACTCCTACCACATTATTATTTAAACTCAACAACTTTATTAATTACATCCCATGTCCCAATTAAATTTAATAAAAGTTTAACTATATGATCTCTCACATTAATCTACTACATTTAAATTAATTAAAAGAAGGAACACATTACAAATAAAATACATACAACAATAATTAAAAAGGAACACATAAATAAAACACATATCCCATGGTCACATATAATGGAAATCCCCCATGGGAAATCCTAACATAACTCAACACACAAACGAACAACACAGTTGCCATGGTGACCTTGTTGATTTCACCCAATTTCAATATGGTTAGTCTCTAGTCCCCACATTGTTGTGATTTTTAACCTGCAAAATGCAAATACCTCCTTCAGTCTCGTGTGGCCATATCAGAACATCCAAAATGATATAAACAACATTTCAAGATCATCTAAGCATATGAATCACAACAATATCAAGAATTCAACATTATCATTTTAATTAAATAAATCAACTATATCATCATCAAAATCTACCATACTAGATCTACTCAAAATATCCAAATGTCATAAGTCCATATCAACATCTATAATATATCCATGTCAAAAGTATATCATCAATCACATATCAAAATGCCTCTAGTAATCATCATGTATAATAACTGAATCCAGATCAATAATAATCCATGATCTAACGTCTAACCATCATACTAAAACAAAACATAATAGTGTCCATAATATGATCAATAGTATCAAAATCAATATCTAAAAGTGTCAAAGGGAAGTGGGCACTACAAATTAAGTAGAAAAAGAATAACAAGATAGTCCTCAATATGGACTATTGCATGCAATTGGTGGGATGAGGAGTAATCCTAGATTAGATACCCCTTGTTATTACGGTAGTGTGGAGATAATACAGATTTTGGATTAGAAATTAGAGAAGGGGGAATATTTTGAGTATAAATATATGGAATATCCCAAGAATTTCAAGTTTTCCAAAGATGCGGTTCAAATACCATGCTTCTCTTTGATTAGAGAAAATATAGAAAAAATAAATGTAGTGAGCCTAATAGAAGATAAAGACATGGGATAGGTTGATGGTGAAGCTTAAGGAAAAAAATTCTCCCATGTATTACCAACTCATTTTATGTAATATTTACATATTTTTGTGAGATAGGTCTCATTGTGAAGGAATACACGGAATTTTAAAATATCTTAATTAGAGAGGGACATGTTGAAGATATCCGATATACTAATGGGTAGTAGATAGATATTCATGATGACTTTATCACGATACAATTATATTCCTTGGAGGTATCATATTAGTATGTTGTAAGGTAAGAATATAATATGAAGTTCAAGAAAAGAGAAACCCCAATAGGAAAATCCACATAAATCCATGGACCAAGTGTAAGTAGAGGAAACTTCATACGAGAGAGAAGGTGAGTCTAATTTGACACCTCTTAGTGAAGGGGAATATCAAGGAGGTGGAATTAAATCTAGGGGTAGATAATATTTTTGAAATGGAAGAGTTTGAAGATTTAATGGAATGTTTTATAGGTTAGGAGAGATGGTTTATAGGTCTTATGAGCATAAACACACATATAATAATGCAAAGTAGAGTATGCACATTTAAAAGAGAGAGGAAGAGGATATTTTAACCCATGAGGAAGAACCGGATATGGGAGAATTTGTGATGTTCAATAATTTATTGTTAAAACTAACAAAAGAGGAAGTTGGTCCTAAGTAGAGAAAGAGTCTATTTAGAATAACATAAATGTCTAGTGGTAAGGTACATAATTTGATAGTATACTATACAAGAATAGATAATTTGATTTCAAAAGAGATCATTGATGAGTGGTGGTTATTTAGTATTGAACATCCAAATCTATAAAAGGTTTTATTATTGAAAAATGCGACCATATTTTGGTGATAGAACAATGTTTAAATGTATTTTAGATATGGATATATGAGGATGGTGTCTACATGAAAGCATGCCCATGGACTCTTTTATTTTTTTTAGGAAGACCATGACCTAGTTTGATAGGATTATGAAACATGATGTTCCAACAAGCACCTATAATGTGGAGAATGGTGTAAATAAGTATAAACTAAACATATTGTGGGAAAAGGGTGAAGTAACAAGTAGAAAAGTAATGTTTTTTTCAGGAGGAGATTATTGATGGAGGTAAAGCATAATAGTGAATTTTTTTACACTTATAATATAGACAATACAAAAAGGGGGCATGAAAAAAGTGGTTACGATTGAAGAAATAATGTCGCAAGAGGTGAAATATATGTAGGGTGAGTTTGAAGAGATTTTGTCGAGTTAGTTACATGAAAAGTTACCACCTATGAGGGATATAAGTCATAACATGGATTTAATTCCAAGATCAAATTTTACTAAAAGGTGTTCTTACAATATGATGACACTAGAGAATATGTAAATACGAAAGAAATGCAAAGGTTTTTTTAGATAGATGAATCATTAGAGAGAGTTTGAGTCTATGTGTAGCACGCCAAATTATTTAGGATTAAACAAGGGTTGTAAGTGGCCATAAATAATATTACCATAAAGTATAGATCTCCATTTTTGTTTTTGGATGATATTATGGATTATTTGAGTGGGGAGAATTATTATAGTAAGATTGATTTAAAGTGGGGATGCCACAATAACTTATATGGGTTTAAATACACAATTCTCTTTATATGAAGATTAGTATTAATTTATTTAGAAAAACTATTCTTAGTGCCATCACTATGAACAATAAAATTACAATACTTACCTCCATATTTACAATTTTTTCTAAATAAATTCTCTCTTTTAGGGAACATTTTCTTCCTTCATGGGATTCAATAATACACTCTTCATCATGAGTTCCTCTCCGCATTTGGGTCCTTTTTTACTCATATTAGATGCATGGTTTAAATGTTCTCATGTTTAACAACATGATTGATAGCCTCATTCCTCCTGCTGCCACTTATTTTCATAGATTTTATACACTCAAATGTGTGATTTCTAATCTCTCCACAATCGAAACATGTTATGTTAAATCCTCTTCCTCTTCTTAATATTCTTCCTCCATAAAAATATATGTCTCCACCTCTCAATGCATGAATTTTATCCCATGTGGTTCTTGTCTCTCCCTCATATGTATGATATCTTTAATTTTCCTTGTGAGTTGTTATTTTCCTTCAAGAAAAATTATATTCCTCCTTCAACACAAACTTATAGGTTCCTCGAGAAAATATCATCCTAACCATATTGGTTCATCATAAATATAAATACACAATTATTAACATACTTTGATATATTTTCTAAATATTCATCTATATGTCTATCTCTCGATGTTGAGAAAATAGAAATCCTCATTGTACTTCTTCCCACTTAGTTTCTTATAACGTTGGTTCTACAAATTCATAAAAAATGGATTGTTAATCCACATAAATGAATGTATACTTCAAATTTATCACCATTTGATCCAAACTATTTATCTTATATTTTTCCCTTTGATCTTTCTCAATTTACATATGATCCCGCCATAAGGATACATGTAAATTCAACTTGATACTTATAAATATCACTTTCTTGTTATCTTATACACTCTCATAAATGAATTATTTCTACATTTTTATATATTTAATCATATATTTTGAATATAAGTTCCTAACGTGGCATGGAACTTCTATTTATGGCTTATTTTTTATCGTCATAATTATCTGTAAGAATTGATCATATTTCTCCTCTATATGTTTGGTCTTAGCTCCTTGATCTCTATGTTCTATTATTTCACGTTCATCACCACTTCCATATCAAACAACATAAATTATTTTACATTGCACAATTTTCATGGCCTCTAAATTATATAGCATTTTTATGATCACATCAACCAAGTTCATAATTTTTGGAAAAAAAAATTACCATCACAAAAACTATACCATGTATGGAATATATATTTCCTCAAAATATCTCAACAACAATATTACTCAACCTACACCTTCTACCTAACAATCCAAAATTATATAAAAGTGTGCAACTACTTTCTAACCACACTCTAAGTATAGAAAGTAGAAAATCTCAAAATCACTCAAAAAAAATAGATTGATGTGTATTGAATCTATTCAATAAGGATTCTAATATCATAAATAATGTAATCACATTCAAGGTTCCCATTGAAGGGATTCCTTACACATCACAATTTATGTTAGATATAGATATCACCAAAGTGTCTTATTGAGAACAACATTTTAATAATAAATAACAAATATATTTTTAATGCAAGGAAAGATTATAGAATTAGATATAATGGCACTAAAAGTATCCACAAGAATTATCTGGAGAAAATAATTTCAATCCTAATCTTCATCAAGTTCTTGAGCTTGCATACTACTTTAAAATCTTATGCATAAACCATACTCATCTCAAATAAGTAATCTCATAATATATGCCTTCTAAAAATGGAGTATAATTTTTTTCCTCTATTGGCTCAATCCCCATCTTCTTTAAAATCTTATAACTCCCTTATATTTATGTAATTTATAGAATCTTCTGCAAAGAGAACAAAGACACCTCTAGAAAATAAAGATACCTTACATAATATCCCTCGTATTACCTCAAAATCTCATTGATATGTTTTGGAATTTCTCCTTCATAGGATCATGCATAGTAAAATCATTTGGTTGGTCCTTTTCCATAATGGAAATATCAAGAACCACGTGTAAACCTACCAGCTATATAGAATTTGATAAGAGATCATGTCTAATACATATCTCATCATTGAAGTAAATGGAAGTGATTCCATGTGAATATAAAGGTTTAACATCTTTAATAGTGATCAATATCTTAGGAAGTGCTTCATGATGATGGCTAAGCATGAGTGATCTACACAAGTTATGTGTGCCTTCATCATGCGAGCCTATTATTACACATCTTGTAAATTTTCACACAAGTATTGTGCACCATGGTTGATTATATTCCTCATACATAGTCTACTAAGAAGAGTTGTTCGACTAAGTCTATTGTTTTCTAGGTAAGGAATATGTTTCACGACATGTGAATGCTTGCATGACATACAAAATGTTGTAGAGTTTTGGTAATATTGTGTGGCATGAGAATTTTTGGTGGCTAGGTGTAGACACAAAATCACGCGTTGGGTACATTTTTACGTCCTAAAAGCATGCTAGCATTTATATGATTCCTAAGCAAGAAAACCAAGTGATTGACAACTATCTTTGGCCTCTATTTTTTATATTTTGTGTTCTCTTCAGTATTTCACACCCTACATCCTAGTTTCTGAACTTAACTCATTTATCTTTTATGGCTTCGAAGCCAGCGCCCATCTAGGACAACAATGCCCGTGTTCTCTTGTCCCTTATGGCGCGCCCTCACCCTTTCTTACCTTACTCACTCCTTTTGGGTATATTTTATCTTTTTGGGCATCTTTATCACTTATGGGTCATCCTTACAGATTCAATTATGAAATTAAAACAAGGTAATCATATAAATACATAGTTATGTGTTTAAAATGAGGGAGTAGGCACTAATCGTTACTATCATCATCTAAGTTTGCATTCCAAAGGAACTAAAACACTCCAAAGGCATTCATATAGAATCCATTAAAGGGACAAGGGTTGCATACTCTGCATATACATCATAGGAATTTGAATTCTATTATATTCCATCCACACATACTATTACATTGCTACATTATAGCTACAACCCGCTATCATTTGTGTAACTTGTACAAGGGCATCCTATGGAACCATTTCTACACACACACACATAAGAACTACATGGAGTCTAAGATGTAGTGTAGTGCTCGGTCATAAGTTCACTTTGTCAGGTGACCCAAAGGTCAGTTTGACTCCCCATTCTATATTTTCCTTTTTATTTTTGATGTGGTTTGTGGGTATGTGCAAGTGAATCTCTTTCTTACAGTTCACGTAGTACCATCGAAATCAAGGAGTGAATATCAAGAAACTAATAGAGTCAACAATGAAGCCCTTGCGACACGAAGAAATCAAATTCTAAGCATTTACATAGTCACTTTGGTGCCCAAAAGCAGATCTCTAACACCGGGTACCCCTACCCTTTTGTGGCGCACATGTCCTGCTTTGTTCATGAGTTATAGATTTTACAATGACGACCCTTTTCACAATTGCTCATCAGTTGCACACCTTCCCGATCATCTTTCTGTTCATTCTAAAATCAGCTAAGTCCTCAAATCTCACTCTCTTAATTAGGATTTTACATTTTACATGTTTGTTGTTTACGTTTTAATTGTATGTTAGAATTTTTATATCACACCTTATAGTAGTTACTCCAAAATTAGATTTAATTCAACTTTTATTAAATAATTTAGTGAACCCCACTTGTGATCAAACACCCAGATCCTCATTTTTCTTATTTTATCCAATCTTCTTTCATGGCTCCTAAAATTCCTCAAATATCTTTGTATTGCTTACTTCAAATGCATCTATGTTGTCAATATATTCTCAAAAAAACCTAAACACTATGTATCTCCCTTACAATACGCCACCCGCTCAAGTAAGTGCCATTTTCAATCATCTATCTGATGACTCTATCGGTCCTAATCCTCCATCTAATAAACCCATCTTAGAGTCAATTAAAGCTTTACATTATTTATTTCAAGACAAAATTCAAGCTATGGAAACAATGATTACATCTCTTAAATATGAAATTCAACATCTCAAGGATGTTTCTCAATCCCATGCTAGTTCTTGTTGTATATATTTACCCCCCCGGGTAAATATGGATAAATGAACAGATTTCGAGAGAAGCAAAGCGGAAAAGCGGGTTTCGGAGGCGGAGAAACATCGGGCGAAGCATGTCGGAGGGGTTAGAAAACCCGACAGGAAGGACATGTCGGAAGGGTCGCAAAACCCGACACAAGGCAATTCGGGTTTCCGAGTCGGGAAAACAAGTCGGAAAAGCATGGGGGAAAACATGTTGCGCCACCTCCCAAACCCGATGCATATGCAAGTTACACCCCCGAACCCGAAAACAAAGGAAATTTGGTAATAGCGGCGGATGCGGGTTTCGGGAAAGCACGAACATCAAACACATGCCGCGGTGTCCTCCAAGCCCGATGCGGATGCAGAGGAGAGTCCCGAACCCGACTGGAACGGACCTGACGCGGGAAATATGACAATTCACCTTTTTTTGGGTTTTTGGGTCTCACCTACCGCCATGAAGAAATGAGTTAAGTGCAGTCTGGAGGTGGTTGGGGCAGAATCTGAATTCTTCTCTTCTCCCTCATTTTTCTTATAAATAGCAAGGAGGGCTCTTTGTAAAGGGTTGGACATTTTTGTTTTGGCCTCTCCTTTCTTCTCTTTGGAAAGTGGAGTTGTGGAGCTCAAACCTCCCATTCGAAATCAATGCAACCTTTGCCTTGGCATTTTTACAAAGTATCGTATCAAACCTTCTGAGCAAATAAATGCATGACTGGATGTTTTCTCAACCCTCTATGTGTTTCATTTTGCATCCACCTAATCTTTCACTGCGAATATGCTTATCCGTGCATGATATTGCATTGCATTTCTATGGTTTGTGTTTATTGGCAAAACATATGTTCTTCATTCCTCGGTGCATCACCTCCGTAGTTTAGGTTTTATTTTTATGCATTCTCTTCCCTGTCTCCTTGGAAAGTTAGAATAGGTTTTTCAAGAAAACCCTCTTCGCTTTTATTCGTGCATCTGAACAGAGGAATAGGAGCCGGCCTTCATCCGGAGAGCTTTTCCGATTTCGCGAGGTCCCACACTTGGGAAAAGCTCCATGTTGTGCAGTCACACTGAGACTTTCAACCCATCGTGTTGCGAGTCCCAGGGGTGCTGTGATTTTGCACCAACAGTTTTGGCACGCCCGGTGGGACCAAGAGGTCACTCCATAAAAATTTGAAGGAGTTTTCATGAAATTTGCACTAAAATTGCAGTTTTTTTACAAATTTCAGATTTTGCACCTCCTAGCCTGAACTCCGAAATCATTTTTTAAGGGTTTATCTTGCTCAAAACAGGTCAAAAATTCACCAGTTGGTAGATCCGAGGGAAATCTTCAAAAGGGTATTTTTAGTTTTTTGATATTTTGATTTCCAAAATTTCAGGTTTTTAGTGATTTCGGGTTTTCGGGGTCCGAGAGCATCAAAGCAGCTTTTCGGGTTTTGGGGATGTCGGGCATGTCCCGAGTTCCGACCATGGCAATTCGGGTTCTGTGAGTTGCATTGCATGACCTGAGTTCCGCCTGTAGCTTTCGGGAATCCGCAGCTGCACAACAGGGGCCAAAATTCCGGATTGAAGATTGTTCCCCCCTGGGTCCTTCAAATTTTAAATTATATTTTCAATACTGTCGAGTTTGGTGTGTAACTTGGCAAAATCCAGCCTTCTAGAGGCTTGTTATCTAACACATCTGGCGACTCCGAAGGGATAGAGTTCAGTGGTGTAGCAGCACGAGTTGCCCAGGCACATGAGAAGAATTCGGACAAGGTCTTATACTCGAGAAGAAGGGCTATTTGTCCACTTGCAACTTTCACCAGGTTGGGGAAGGAGAGGAAGAAGATCACAAAGATCACCATCCCCACCTAACAGGACTTTGTCTACACCTCCACCTGGTAGACCTTTTCTCGCATCAACCAGGGTTCTTAGGCCAATCATAATGGCGCATTTACCACCGAATCCCTTTGTCAATTTCACGGGAGTAGTCCACTTGCCCTAAATGCTCAGAACCAAATTCCAGTTGCAGCGCTAAAGAATATCCCCTATTTTACAGGAGAAAATCATACTACTCCTATTGATCACATCCAGGATATTGCTAATGTATGCGCAATCCACGAAATAAATGAAATGGATGTTGCAGTCAAGTTGTTGGCTTCATCTTTCAAAGGTAAGGCCTTACAATGGTTTAGGAGCCTAGCAGCAGGGTCTATTACGAATTGGAACCAACTTTGTTCAGCTCTTTGTAGCCAATTCGGGGAGAGGGCGGACAATTTGTCCTTATTGGAACAACTGACAACAATCAAAAGGGCTCCTAACGAACAAATGGCAGATTTCAACTTCAGGTTCCAACGGACATGGGACAGGATCCCAATAATCATAGACCAACTGCCGAAGGAGCATTCCTTTATTTCTTGAAGGCTATAAATTCAGACATAGCCATGATGATCCAATCAATGGGAGGGACAACACTCGCCAGGGGGCCTACGACACAAAGAATCGAGTAGAGAACTGCTTGATCCAAGCCGCAAGCTTACACCAAGGCCGCCAATGCCTCTCTATCCAAAGATGGGAAATCCTACAACTGACGGTCAAGCACCGTAGTTGAATCCCATTCCAACTCCTAGAAATCAAAGCAATAATGAGGCATCCACATCTTCAAATACTTCAAAGGAATTGCAGGAGGTTATGAAACAATCGGAGAACCTTGGAAACGAGCTAGTGACTATCAAAAATAGCAAGCTCAAAGTGTCGACCGTATCGCCTCAAGCACAAGCATGTGCTAGGCCCTCATACCAACAGAATAGACCACCACCGGCTCAGGCTGCAAATCAAAACCAAAACCAAGGACAACCTCAAGCTGCCAGGCCATTTCGGCCGTATGATCCAAATACAACGCAACACCCTCAAGAGCCTTGGTTCCAACACAAAACAACATGGCACAGAATACGACTGGTGTTACCCATGCAATCTCCCTCACAATCAGTCAGCATGTTTCAATGGTGCACTGAATCAGGCCTTGATGGTGCAAACCATTGGTGTTCCTCAAGAACCAAGCCGGAAAGGAATCAGCAGCAAGAAACGCAACAAGAAGGACCTCCAACAGAGACCACATTGGCCAATTGGCAAACGGAAGACTTCTGTGGAGTTAACCAACAGCCTTTTCAAGGCGTGGCTGCCAACACACGGTCAAAGAAGAGAAGCATAGAAGAGGGACAACCGTCTAATCCAGTTGTTTCTCAACCCATTCTTACACAACAAGGGGTCAGCAGACCAAACGTAGCTCCAAATGTGCAAAACCAGCCTAAGGTACCTGTTGCAGCAACACATGCACCTGTTCAAGTTCCAGAAAAGGTTGCACCAAGTAAGGGCAAGCAAAAGGACAGTTCATCCCCCTTCAACATCATCGATCAAATGAAGAAGACACATGTGAACATTTCCATGTGGGAATCACTGGCGATCCCAGGACAACGAGACTTATTGCAAGCTGCAATGACTAATTGGTCTGCCACAAATGTATCAAACCAGGGACATGAGAAAGTTCTCACTAATGCAGTGCAACATGATGGGGGCCAGACAAGAAAAAATTTGAAGCCTCCACCATTCTATATTTCATTGATCGTTGGGAACCACTTGGTGCACAACTACATGATAGATTCAAGGGCAAGTAGTTCGGTGATGCCGGGCAGCAAATAGCGGATCAACTGGTCTCGAGATATGAGCCGTGATCTTGAAAGGAGTAGTAGTGCAACTAGATGGAACGGCAGTGGGAACAGTTGGGGTCATCAAGGGGTTAAGCCTAACACTACATTCATGTCCTAATGTTACAGTCCTGCAAGATGTGTCTGTAATTGACCTCCCGCCACTCTTTGCGTTGTGTTTATCAAGAGACTTCACTGCAAAGATTGGTGGATATTTATCTGCAGATTGGTCGCACATGATTTTCAGAACAAGGTATGGGGCCAAAGCAACAATCAGATCAGAATCAATTGCCAATTTCCATATTGAGCCTCATGTACCAGGTCCTATCAATGCAAATTGCTCAGCCTTTGATCAGGAGGAGTGTTCAAGTGATCTAGAAGCAGGTACTAAGGTCGAGGGAATTCCTGATTTAACTTTGGATGAATGGGCAAACAAAAGTCATGAATTTGACCCCTATAAGGAAATTGAAGAATCTGAATTGGGCGTGTATTGTGTACACGAAGAAAATTCACCCATTCCCGACGTCATTCAGCCTGAACAAAGAGATGAAAGCAAAGTTTGGAAATTATTCTTCGATGGTTCGAGAAGCAGACAAGGTGCTGGAGGTGGTGCAATGTTGATTTCACCACAAGACATCAAGTATTATTCAGCTTTTCATTTCCAGTTTTCTTGTTCAAACAACACAGCTGAATATGAGGCCTTGATTCATGGACTTCATTGGGCCAAGAAAAGGGGCATAAAGAACCTGCAGGTGTTTGGAGATAGCGAGCTAATCGTCAACCAAGTTAGGGGACAACATGCTACAAAGAACGACTTGCTAAAGAGCTACAAGAATAGGGTATGGGACCTCATTGAGGATTTCGAAGCTTTCAACATTGTGTCCATACCCAGGAAGAAAAATGAGGCTGCAGACAGGCTCGCAGCAGTTGGAGCAACGTTTGATGTGGTTGACAACATCAGAAGAGAAAAAATGCAGCCACACATCCATGTGGTGGTGAGGCCAGCAGTTCCAGATAATAACACAAGTCCGGGCAGGTGTTTTGAGAACGATCACCGATCGTCAATTTCTTGCAAGAAGAAGCCGAATTCTCACTAGAAATCAGATAGGCTAGAGCAGCAAAGATGGGGATCAAGTAGTGCAATCCGACAAACAAGCTTCCTAAGGGTTTGGTAACGTTGAGTCTATCTTCAACCCTAACGACTCGCCAAAGGAAAAGGCTAACATACAGGTCAAGAGAGAAGATTCAGAGCCAATTCCGGTTGGGGAAGGCAAAACACTTCAAATTGGCAAAGTGGCCACTGAGCAAGAGAAATCAGATTTCATACAGCTTTGCCAAGAATTTCCAGATGTCTTCGCTTGGAGCTATGAAGACTTGAGAGGATTCGATCCAAATTTGGCACAACATACCATAGAATTGGATCCGGATGCTAAGCCCATTAGGCAGAAACAGAGACCAGTCAACCCTCACATTGAGCCTCTAATGAAGAAGGAGCTTAACAAGCTAATAGAGGCAAGCATTATATTCCCGATCAAGCACTCAAGCTGGGTTGCGAACTTGGTCCCGGTCAGGAAGAAGAGTGGAGAAATTAGGTTGTGTGTAGACTTCCGAGACCTCAACAGGGCATCTCTCAAAGATCATTACCCACTTCCTTCGATGGAACAAATATTGCAAGTAGTATCCGGTTCAGAGAGATTCTCTCTCCTAGATGGCTACTCAGGGTATAATCAGGTGATGGTGAAAGAAGATGACCAATTCAAGACGGCTTTCACCACCAAATGGGGGACATATGCCTACAAGAAGATGCCATTTGGGCTATCAAATGCTGGAGCCACCTTCCAAAGGGCAATGGATATGGCATTTAAGGGGTTGATCAATAAAATAGTTCTAATATATCTTAATGACATCATCACCGTATTCTCAAAAGATGCAAAGTGGATCACCTCTTTCATCTAAGGCGTGTATTTCGAGGTGCGTAAGATTTGGGGTATCATTGAATCCCAAAAAATGCATATTCTTGGCTCACGAGGGAAAACTTCTAGGCCATATTGTTTCAAAGGAGGGGTTGAAGATTGACCCAGAAAGAGTTGAAGCAATTCAAGCATTGCCATTGCCAAGTCACAAGAAGGCTCTTCAAAGCTTCTTAGGAAGGATCAATTTTGTCCGCAGGTTTGTTCCAAACTTTGCAGCTCTCGTAAAACCAATAACGTTGATGTTAAAGAAGAGCATGGCATTTAAATGGACATCTGAAGGCAAGGCAAGTTTCGAGGCAATAAAAGAGGCTATATCTCAAGCTCCGACTCTCGTCAATCCAGACTTCTCCAAGGACTTCGTGTTATATGCCTTTGGTGGTGGGGACACGATTTCTGCAATCCTGGTACAACAAAACAAAGAAGGATTAGAACAACCAGCTGCTTTTTCTTCACCAAGGCTTGGAGGAATATGAAACTAGATACTCTTTCATTGAAAAGCATGTCCTTGCAGTGATCAGGAGCTTAAAGAAATTCAAGCACCTAGTCTCAAACAACAAGATCCAATTGTTGGTCTCTCATGCGGGAGTTAAGGACTTCCTTCTAAACAAGGATCTGAATGAGAAGCGTGCAGGATGGATAACTCGTGTCATGGAATATGACATCGAGATCAAGGTCACAAAGCTAGTACGTGGAAAGGGACTATGCGAACAACTAGCCTTGAGTCAACAAGTTGAAGCAGGTGATGAAAAAGAGACTGCCTTGGTACTACAGGATGGTCAAGAACATGAAAATGATGATGTGCCTACTCCTTGTTGGACTCAGAATATGATTCACTTCCTACAGACAAGCCTATGCCCTCCAGAAATGAGCAAAGCAAAGAGAAGATACTTTAGATTACAAGCTATTCCATATGTGCTTGTTGATGGTGCTTTGTTCAAGAGGGACATCAATGGAGTTCTATTGAGGTGCATTGGGACAGGTCAAATTGAGAGGGTGTTACGAGATTTTCACGATGAAGATTCTGGTGGACATTTTGCCCCACGAGTGACAGCTCTCAAGATAATGAAAGCAGGGTATTATTGGCCCACAGTGTTCAATGACTGCTATACATGGATAAGAAAGTGCAAGAAATGTGCACTCTTCACAGGCAAAGAGAGACTAGCAGCACTTCCATTGCACCCAATTTTGGTTGACCAACCATTTATGCAATGGGGATTGGATTTCATCGGGGTCATCAATCCAAACTCAAGCCAAGGCCACAAGTGGATTCTCACGGCAACGGACTATTTCACCAAGTGGACTGAAGCAGTAGCGCTCAAAGAGGCAAACGAGTCTAATATACTAGAGTTTTATGAAGGAATAGTGACCAGGTTCAGTGTGCCGGCCACTATCATATCAGATAATGCATTGGCATTCATAGGTTCCAGGATTACAGAATGGGCTGTCAAGAATGGAATCTACTTGAGCACCTCTTCAAATTATTACCCGCAGGGTAATGGACAGGCAGAGTCCACGAACAAAAATTTGCTAAGAATCATCAGGAGGACTCTGGATGAAAATCAAAGAACATGGCATACCAGGCTAAAATCAGCATTGTGGGCTGACAGGATAACACCAAAGAGGTCTACAGGCAATTCCCCTTACAAGTTGGTCTATGGAAAAGAGGCAGTATTGCCTATATCATTAGAACTGCCTGCATTGGAGTTCATGAAACAATTGGAGTTGGCTGAGTTCGAACCAATGGAGGCCCGGTATGCAGAGTTGATGGAATTGGCAGAAATTAGAGAACATGCAGTTCAAACAATTGAGAAAGATCAGGCCTTAATGAAAAGATGGTTTGATAAGAAAGCAAGAGCAAGGACCTTCCTGAAGGGGACTTAGTTCTGAAATGGGATGCAGATCGGGCAAAACCGGGAAGGCATTCCAAATTTGATGCCATTTGGAGTGGCCCCTACATGGTCACGGGATGTAAAAATAGCAATGCCTTCCAATTGTCTACATTGGACGGAGAAGAACTTCCAATTCCGGTCAACGGAATCTATCTTAAACATTGCTACTGAAGAGAGAAAAGTTCTACCCTTGTAAATATTAGCCTAGATTTCAATTCCTCTAAGTGCGTGTGCACATTGTCTTGTTGTAGTTAGGTTTCAGTTTCCCTAAGTGCTTTGGCACAGGTTTCGTTGCTCCTGGGTTGGTTTTCTACAGTTGTGCGTGTTCTCGGAGAAGGAGTTCAGGTATCAGATCGGTTTCAGGTTATTGCTTATGACTCATGCCCAATGGATTGCTAAAAGGCCATTGATCTTCTACCTAGCAGGCAGGTAACCCCGTGAGTCGCCAAATTGTTGTATATATTTACCCCCCCGGGTAAATATGGATAAACGAACAGTTTCGGAGAAGCAAAGCGGAAAAGAGGGTTTCGGAGGCGGATAAACATCAAAGGGGAAGCATGTCGGAGGGTTAGAAAACCCGACAGGGAAGGACATGTCGAAAGGGTCGCAAAAAACCGACACAAGGCAATTCGGGTTTCGAAGTCGGGAAAACAAGTCAAAAGCATGGGGGAAAACATGTTGTGCCACCTCCCAAACCCGATGCATATGCAAGTTACACCCCCGAACCCGAAAACAAAGGAAATTTGGTAATAGCGGCGGATGCGGGTTTCGGGAAAGCACGAACATCAAACACATGCCGCGGTGTCCTCCAAGCCCGATGCGGATGCAGAGGAGAGTCCCCAGACCCGACCGAACGGACTCGATGCGGGAAATATGACAATTTGCCTTTTTTTAGGTTTTGGGTCTCACCTACCGCCATGAAGAAACGCAATTAAGTGCGGTACTGGAGGTGGTTGGGGCGAATCCGAATTCTTCTCTTCTCCCTCATTTGTAAAGGGTTGGACATTTTTGTTTTGGCCCCTCCTTTCTTCTCTTTGGCAGGTGGAGTTGTGGAGCTCAAACCTCCCATTTGAAACTGTAATGCAACCTTTGCCTATTGGCATTTTTACAGTGTATTGTATCAAACCTTCGGAGCAAATAAATGCATGACTGTGGATGTTTTCTCAACCCTCTATGTGTTTCATTTTGCATCCTCCTGATCTTTCACTGCGAATATGTTTATCCGTGCATGATATTGCATTGCATTTCTATGGTTTGTGTTTATTGGCAAAACATATGTTCTTCATTCCTCGGTGCATCACCTCCGTAGTTTAGGTTTTATTTTTATGCATTCTCTACCCTGTCTCCTTGGCAAGTTAGATTAGGTTTTTGGTAAACCCTCTGCGTTTTATTCGTGCATCTGAACAGAGGAATAGGAGCCGGCCTTCATCCGGAGAGCTTTTCCGATTTCGCGAGGTCCCACACTTGGGAAAAGCTCCATGTTGTGCAGTCGCACTGAGACTTTCAACCCATCGTGTTGCGAGTCCCGAAGTGGGTGCTGTGATTTAGCACTGCAGCTTCTTTTACATCTCATCCCACTTCTATGTCTTCTACATGTGCTCATATAAGTGAACCCCAATTCTTACCGCTACTAACACCTCTCAAGTTTGATTCAAATGTTAATAAATACAATATTATTCTGAGCTCCTTAATCACCAGCTGATCAATTTTCTACCTAATCATTACTACCCTCCTTATCGGCTTGTAAAATATCGGGGTCACCCATTTTACAATTATCATTGAATCAATGGACATAATGACAATGATTGATATGCTTTAAAACGAAGAATTGGCCACCTTGAGAATCATGGTTTCATTTCATTTGCTATACAATATTTTCTTGTGTGCTCATCTCGAATTACTAAAACCCACTTTGGGTTCCCAACTCGATCCATCTATGTCTCATGAGCATCATTTCTAATGTTCCTCTTTCGGTAATTCAAGCACCACCTATCCAACCCAATGACAGACCATACTCAAAACTATATACCCCATTATGTCCTCCTATCACTTCATCTACAACGTTATCAATCCCAAATAATCCACCACCATTCAAGGTCCCTCTCTACCCTCCTTCATATCGTTGTCTAATTACTTTTTTCAAGCAATTTAATCCTTACATCGATGGTCGTGTCACATTTTGAATTTCTCCGCCATGGCATGGTCCTTCTCACATCACCGCATAGAACTCCATCCCTCACACACTTAGGGGCATCACACTTTCTCCCCCTTTTACTATCATAAGTTTTCTATCATTTCCTACTACACTTACACGTTGTGCTTCATATCTAAATATTTCTCAACACTCTTGCCCTATGATACGGATAATGTATCATCATTACCCTATCACATTCTAGTTTCATGGTTCATACTCAACTGTTGAGGGTCTATTTCTAAAATGAACCTCACATCATCCATACTTAACGTTATGTACTTCATGATACATATTTCTAGCATCTACACTCTCCTACCTATTTCTCGATGACGTACTCTTGTTCTATGGTTCATTCTTGACAGTTGATGGGACCTTTATAAATGAATTTCATCTCATATACACCCATTGGGGAGAACGTTGCTCTACCATATTCACACTTTGCATACCATTCCATCACACTCATACATTGCATTTACATATCTTGGTTGCATCTACTCTTGCTAATCTTATTTTATTTACATGTTACACTTTGTTTTCCATGCTAGACGGATTCTTAGTATGTCATTATCTTTCTATATATACACATGCGTATTCACTTGATCTTGTGTGGTGAATGTAGATATCTTACAAGTTTTTACACACTGCAATGATGTTTATCACTGTACCTTTTATCAATCCCACCGAGTATCCTAGGGGCATCTACTTTCTTTACTATCACATTATACATAACACTTTGGTTCTATTGCTACTTTATGTTTCGCTTCCATATACATCCTTGACATACTATTTATATTTCTAACATGTTAATGGGTGCTTTATGTGTAGAATTTTCCTCACGCTGAGGATATATACAACCATGGCTATCTATCACTACTTACTTTCCATTACTTTCTATTATATGTTATTACTTGCGGGCTATGTCATATGTCTTGTGTGATCATTGTATGTTTTTTGCCACTTCATCCATGATTGTCTTGCGATATTGTGAGAGATTTCGACGCGCTGAAACCTAATTTACGCAAATTGATCTATCTTGTCTTCATACTTGCTTGATTGTTAAATTATTTTCTATTGCATACTAGCTACTTTTATTACTATTTCACTTGTACTTTCCCACTTTGTTTGCATGTTCTTTGGTTTTTACCATGTGCTTCCCCTACCCCTACAGTATCCACTTCAGATCAGCATCGAGTTCCTCTCCTTTGGGATGCATTCTCCTATTATCATCAACTACAACCCAAATGAGGGGGAACATAAATTGGGTGAATAAATCACCCCTACGGTAGCTCATAGCTACAACACATATCGACAATACAAAATCAGTACATGAACATGGTCATAGAATGGCCTAGAGTCAAACTTGGGTTAGAAACACGAGTAGACACTAGCCCTCATAATCCGACGTAGCGCACTGGGTGCTTGTGTTCTCACTTGGGTAATAATGTCCAGGGTGTAAATACATTCAATTTATCAGTACAACATAGTCTATAGCAATTCACAGAGCAATTCTATAGTTATAGGAACAGGGTTTCAGTCACTGAATTAATTTTATCTCCTTCAATCCGAATAACTAATTCATCAAAACTAATTTGGGACAATCGGTGTTGACAATTTTGGCACCGTGTAAAATTTCAACTTGAAACTTCGTTTCAGATGGAAAGGATTGATTTGATGGAACTCACTAAGGAAAAGAAAGATAAGTGAACAACAATTCAAAAATGCAGCTATGTGTGTTATTGCAGAATGCAACACCTCACATATGCAGCCATTCCATGTTCATCTTCAACAAAGTTATGCAAAATCCCCAAAGGACTAATACACAACCTTGATAAAGGTGGGAACAACAACAAATATGAGGAATTGGACTTGAACATCAAATAAAGTTGTTGTTTGCATAGATGAAGGTCTTGTTGTCAAAAATATGCACCCCCGTTGCTCATTTTTATGGCCAACTCCTTTATTCCCTTCTCTTGTGCCTCAGTCTCCATTTTTCGATTATCAGGCACTCAAAGGTTTCTAGAAATGGCACCATTGGATAGAGCTTTTTATCAGCTTTTCAGAAAGGTCAAATTTTTCCCCTAACTCCTCATAATTTTCAAGTTATGGCTCGGGCGGAGTTTTTGTGGGAAATTTTCCCTAAGAGGCCCGCCCTGACCTCGGAGCCGCCACGTGTCCTTGGAAGTGGCGGAGAGCGGAGGAAAACTTGGAAAAGTTCCAAGTTTTGGGCGACAAATTTGCAAAAAGGGAAAAATGGCCCGCGGCCCCGCCGGCGGATCAGAATGTGCCACGTGTCAGAGGGGGAAGCGGGGTGAAAATTCGCCAAGTGTTTGGCGCAAAGGAGAATTTTGAAATTTTGGCCCGCAGCCAATGAGGTGTTGCCACGTGTCCCGAGGAGCTGGCGGGTGTCGGGGAAAAATCGGATTTTTGGCCAAGTTTTGGTCAAAAGGTCAAAATGGAAGGTTTGGCCCGCATGGCCCGCGAGCCAATAAAACGTCGCCACGTGTCTTCACCATCGGGCGTCGGCGGAAGAAGTGAAGCAAATTTCACAAAGGCAAATCGGGTTTCGGGGGCGGAACAACATGGCGCAAAAGCATGTCGGGGGTTCTCCAACACCCGACACCAAAGGATATGTCACGGGGTTCCAAAACCCGACAACAAGGCAAATCGGGTTTCGGGGAACAACATGGCGCAAAAGCATGTCGGGGTTCTCCAAACCCGACACCAAAGGATATGTCGCAGGGGTTCCAAAACCCGACGCAAGGCAAATCGGGTTTCGGGGGCGGAACAACATGGCGCAAAAGCATGTCGGGGGTTCTCCAAAACCCGACACCAAAGGATATGTCGCAGGGGTTCCAAAACCCGACGCAAGGCAAATCGGGTTTCGGGGGCGGAACAACATGGCGCAAAAGCATGTCGGGGTTCTCCAAACCCGACACCAAAGGATATGTCGCGGGAATGGGCGGTTCGCCATTTTTTCGAGTTTGGTGAGATCTCACCTACCGCCATGAAGAAACGAGTTAAGTGCAGTTTGGGGTAGTTGGGGAGAGCTCCGAATTTCTCTTCTCCCTCATTTTTCTCATATAAATGGCTAGGAGGGGCTTCTTTGAAAGTGTTGGGCATTTCTGCTTTGCACCTCCCTTCTCTCCTGATCGCAAGAGAATTTGTGGAGTTTTCAAGCCTCCCACATGGACTGTAATGCCGTTTTTTGCCTCTTGCCATTTGCAATGTATTGTATCGATCCTTTGAGCAATATATATGTCTGTGATTGAATTTAAATCCTCTCATGTATTCATTGTTTTCATTTTGATCTCTCATTGCATTTTGGTTACCTGTGCATGGTGTTGTATTGCATCTATGTGGTCTGTGTTTATTTTTTTTGCAAAGCAAGTGTTCAACATTCCTCGGTGCATCACCTCCTTAGCTTAGGTTTATTTTTATGCATTTCTCTCTCCCTGTCTCCTTGGTAGTTAGATTAGGTTATTTGGGTAAACCTCTGTGTTTCATTGGTGCATCTGAATAGAGGAATAGGAGCCGGCCTTCATCCGGAGAGCTTTTCCGATTTCGCGAGGTCCCACACTTGGGAAAAGCTCCATGTTGTGCAGTCGCACTGAGACCCTCAACCCATCACGTTGCAGAGTCCCAGGGGTGCTGTGATTTTGCACCAACAGTTTTGGCACGCCCGGTGGGACCAAGAGGTCATTCCACCAAAATTTGAAGGAGTTTTCGTGAAATTTGGCTCAAGATATTGCAGTTGTTAAAATTTTGGATTTTGCTCCTTCCAGTCGAACTCAAATCATTTTTAAGGGCTTAACTTGCTCGAAACAGGGCGAATTTTCGCAGGTTGGTAGATCCGAGGTAATCTTCAAAAGGGTATCTTTGGTTTTTTTGAGATTTCAATTTTCAAAATTTCATGTTTTTTGATTTCGGGTTTTCGGTCCGAGAAAAGGCATCAGCTGCAACCCATCACTGGCATTTCGGGTTTTAGGTGATGCGTTGCATGACTGAGTTCCAGGCTGGATGTCCAAAGTCTTTTTCTGGTTTTCAGGAGTGTGCTTTTCGGGGATCCGCAGCTGCACAACATGACATGAGTTCCGAACTGAAGATTACATCCTCCGGGTCCTTCAAATTTTTAATTCTGATTATTTATATTGCCAAGTTTGGTGTGTAACTTGGCAAAATCCAGCCTTTTAGAGGCATTTTCAAAAACACATCTGGCGACTCCATCTGATCAGCAACCCATTTCTCTGAGTTGCAGACCCGTTTCCATCCATTTCCACCCATCTTTCTTTCCATCTCTTTCATTCTTTTCCATTCCATGAAGTTGTGCAACCATGACTTCATTTCCATCATGGGACTCACATTTCCAACAACAGCAGTATATCACACCTCCAACACGTTTTACAAATCCTCCAGATCAGCATGCATACTCATATGAACAGCAGTGCCAAAGTCAGTTTGGCTATGGAGCTTTCCAAGAGCAAGAGTATGCATATAATGAAGACCATCAGATGCAAGATGCTGGTCTATTGGAGAAAATCCAAAAAATGGAGGTGGGGATGGTGCAATCCAGGGCTCAAGCACAAATGAAAGCTTTTGGAATCGGTTGTGGAGCACCCTGTCCATGGGTGGGACCTTTTCCAAGGCATTACAGCCCTCAGGAGAAACTTGACTTCATGATTGCAACGCTGCCATTGCTTGCAAAGTGGATCGAAGGAATAGAGGTGTATGAGAGAAGTATTCAGCAACCTTGTCAACGGGTAAGCACACCATCTCATGCCTTTCTGTTTCCTCTTTCCCAATCTGTTTCATTCCAGCAGTGTCAAGTTTCAAACCCTCCATCTGTTGTCCCAAATGTTGAATCCATGTCTCCACCTCTCAGTCTTCCATCTCATCTCGATTCTTCTTTCCTTTTCCCTTCCAAACAGTCATCCCCTCCACAAGAGCTAACGAAACACCCTCCTCCAAAGAAACAAGAGGTTTCACTGCCTCCACCACCACAAAAAATTGTAAAATCAGTTGAGTTTCAACCCATTCCTCCTTTTGCATTCCCAATTCCATGTGGGGAAGAAGAAATTGAAAAAATCAGTCATCAAGGACAGCAAGAAGAGGAGCCCAACAGAAAAGAAATGACAGACAACTTGAGGGTTTGGGCTGCCAAATTTGGAATTGAGAAGATCCCTTTGCTGGTAAAGCCTACAGAAGAGGCTAAGGTTGAACAAATGGTGGTTAAAACTGATTTTGTGGCAGCAGAAGAAGAGCAAAAGGAAGAAAGCTCTGAAGAAGATCTTGCAGCCCCAACTTGTCCTCTAGAGCAGCAGATCAAGAGTTTGACTTTGAAAACTTCATGCTGGAGGAAGAGTTCAATCAAGGGCAAGATTGTCTTCAAACATTGGAGGAAGGAGAAGCTGCTCCAAAGGCAAAAGAAGAGGAGCACATCCTAGTTGTGGAGGAGAAAAGTGCGAATCCAAGGGTTTTGAGCACAAAGCAGGCTACAGGAGAACCTTCAGTTCTTCTTTCTACTTCACCTCTCCCAAGTTCTAGTACTGAAGAGGAGTTTGATCTCTCAAACTCAATATTGGAGAGTGAAGGAAACCATGGTGGTCAAGTTGCAGATCAAGAGGACACCATGGAGGAAGTTGAACACGAACAACGGGACAGCAATGAGGCAGTTTACCTATCAGATTTGGAGGACTGTTTTGATGGAGAAGAACCGGTTGAGTTTTCACCATTCTCTCTTTCATCATCCACATTCCAAACACCAGAGCCTGCTGTCATGAAGGAGAGCATTCATTTGCAGCAGCCCGCATCTTATAGCAGCTCTTTGGAATCAAAATTGGAAGATTTTAATCTTCCATGTTCTTCATTGGAGGAAGAGAAAGGACAGAAGATTCCACCATTTCTTCCACATCATCCATTCGGAGGGTCTACAAGAAGACTCCATTTTTGGAGTTGAAAATCAGAGCTATGGGCATATCAAACGGACCATACCTTGCCCAATCAGGTATTTGGCTTCATTGGAGCCAAAGGAGAAGCCACAACCACCATGCTTGCTTCGAGCATGAGGATGAGCTACAAAGTACCAAGGATCAGCTGCCATACCTCTCAATCCAAATGCGAGCAACTAAAAGAGGTATTGGATTTTTCATTGATACTTTGATGATTTGGATAGAAGACCACTTCTTCTTGTTGATTTTCCATCCATCCAAACAGCCATGATCGATGCCAAATCAATTGCATGGCTGCCAATTTTGAAGAAAGGAAGCTATTTTGCACAACCAGTTGCAGGGTTTGTTTAGCTTGCCTTTGCTTCCAGTTAGAGTAGAGTAGGTAGGTTTGCTTTCAGCAGAAGAAGTGCTTGTGCACACTCTGCATGTTCCATTTGGGACATGTATGATTTTCAGTTTTGTACATAGTTTTTGGTGTTGCTTAGTCTTGCTCTGGCACAGTTCATTCCGGTGGCATTTTGGTGAGAAAACTCTAGGTTCAATGGGTTTCAAGCGGTTCAGGGGGAAGTTTCAAATTTCAGATCAGTTCCAGGCTTACTTATGACTCCATGCCCAATGGATGCTTCAGAACTGGGTATCTTCATCTAGCAGGCAGATGACCCCGCTGAGTCGCCAAATTGTTGTCAAAAATATGCACCCCCCTGCTCATTTTTATGGCCAACTCCTTTGTTCCCCTTCTCTTGTGCCTCAGTCTCCATTTTTCGATTATCAGGCACTCAAAAGTTTCTGGAAATGGCACCATTGGATAGAGCTTTTTATCAGCTTTCCGAAAGGTCAAATTTTCCTCCTAACTCCTCATATTTTTCAAGTTATGGCTCGGCGGAGTTTTTGTGGGAAATTTTCCCCTAGCAGGCCCGCAGCCAATCGGAAGCCGCCACGTGTCCTTGGAAGTGGCGGAGAGCGGAGAAAACTTGGAAAAGTTCCAAGTTTTGGGCGACAAATTTGCAAAAGGAAAATTTGGCCCGCGGCCCGGCGGATCGATGTGCCACATGTCGAGGGGGGAGCGGAGTGAAAAGTTTACCAAGTGTTTGGCACAAGGGAGAATTTTGAAATTTTGGCCCGCAGCCAATGAGGTGTTGCCACGTGTCCCGAGGAGATGGCGGGTGTCGGGGAAAAATCAGATTTTTGGCCAAGTTTTGGTCAAAAAGTCAAAATGGAAGGTTTGGCCCGCATGGCTGCGAGCCAATAAAGCGTTGCCACGTGTCTTCACCATCGGGCGTCGGTGAAAGAAGTGAAGCAAATTTCACAAAGGCAAATTGGGTTTTGGGGCGGAACAACATGGCGCAAAAGCATGTCGGGGTTCTCCAAACCCGACACCAAAGGATATGTCGCAGGGGGTTCCAAAACCCGGCGCAAGGCAAATCGGGTTTCGAGGCGAACAACATGGCGCAAAAGCATGTCGGGGTTCTCCAAACCCGACACCAAAGGATATGTCGCGGGGGGTTCCAAAACCCGGCCTTGAGGCAAATCGGGTTTCGGGGCGGAACAACATGGCGCAAAAGCATGTCGGGGGTTCTCCAAAACCCGACACCAAAGGATATGTCGCAGGGGTTCCAAAACCCGACGCAAGGCAAATCGGGTTTCGGGGGCGGAACAACATGGCGCAAAAGCATGTCGGGGGTTCTCCAAAACCCGACACCAAAGGATATGTCGCGGGAATGGGCGGTTCGCCATTTTTTTTCGAGTTTGGTGAGATCTCACCTACCGCCATGAAGAAACGAAGCAGAGTTAAGTGCGGTTTGGGGTAGTTGGGAGAGCTCAATTTTCTCTCCCCTCATTTTTCTCATATAAATGGTGGGAGGGGCTTCTTTGAAAGTGTTGGGCATTTCTGCTTTGCACCCTCCCTTCTCTCCTGCTCGCAAGAGAATTTGTGGAGTTTTCAAGCCTCCCACATGGACTGTAATGCCGTTTTTGCCTCTTGGCCACTGCGATGTACTGTATCGACCCTTGAGCAATATATATGTCTGTGATTGAATTTAAATCCTCTCATGTATTCATTGTTGTCATTTTGATCTCTCATTGCATTTTGGTTACCTGTGCATGGTGTTGTATTGCATCTATGTGGTCTGTGTTTATTTTTGCAAAGCAAGTGTTCAACATTCCTCGGTGCATCACCTCCTTAGCTTAGGTTTATTTTTATGCATTTCTCTCTCCCTGTCTCCTTGGTAGTTAGATTAGGTTTTTTGGGTAAACCTCTGCGTTTCATTGGTGCATCTGAACAGAGGAATAGGAGCCGGCCTTCATCCGGAGAGCTTTTCCGATTTCGCGAGGTCCCACACTTGGGAAAAGCTCCATGTTGTGTAGTCGCACTGAGACCCTCAACCCGTCGCGTTGCGAGTCCTGTGGTCTTTGTGATTTTGCACCAGTGGTACATTAATTTCTTGTTATTTATTTATGTTTGAATGATATTAATTATGTGTTGAGTTGTTTAGTTCATTCTACAATCATCATCTATAGTAATTGAATGAAAAAATAAATATAAAACTCAATTACAAAATTTAATTTCATTTATCAATAAATAAGATGTAACTTTTATGAACTGAAGATAAAAGATACATATACATGAAACTGTAAGCAAAGGAAGAGAGAATAAACCCATCATTTCCTGATTGGGTTGTTTTCTCTCAATCTTCACCATCTTCAAGTGCACCATCTTCATCTTCATCATCCATGACTTCATCATCTTAAGCTCCTAGCAATCAAGTACCTATTGACATACAACAGACATGTTGTTAGAGCTCCGGATTAATCTCTATTCATATATTTACAGTCTCAGGAAGATGAATCTTTTAAAATAAGCACAGATAAGATACATGAAAAGTAATGAATTTGGATCAGAGTTTTACTGAGAATAATAACACGAGAACTTCAATTGTATATCTTACACAATGAATTAGGCTAATTTATAGCCATTACAATAGGATAACCACTTCCTAAAAATAATAAGTATGTCAAACAACTTACCCGTTTATTGGTTTTACAGGTATAACAATATTCTCTTGTATATATAATAAAATTATAATGTTTGTTTTATTATATTTATATATGAACCACTCCCTAACCTCATATTTCTTGTTTCAACCATACAGTAATTACAAACACATGTAAATAATAATTACTCATATATATGAAATGTGAGCACTAGATAATGGTTTTCCTAACATTCCCGCCTTTGGTGCGAACATGGGAGAAAACAATCACACTTCCTTTGCAGCTTGCCACTCGTGCGTGCTCATGATCTGGATGGTTTTTCATGACATCCAATAACCTCAACATGGGTGGTTTTACAGGATAGCCAACAACCTCAACATGGATGGTTTTATAGGACAACCAACAACCTCAACAAGGATGGTTTTACAGGACAACCAACAACCTCGACAAGGATGGTTTTACAGGACAACCAACAACCTCAACAAAGGATGGTTTTACAAGACAACCAACAACCTCAATATCATGATGTTGCTTTTCCTTGTGCTTTCATCTATCCACTATGTTTTTCCTTCAAGGAATTATGTAGGAAACATTGCTCACTGAATACAAATATGAACAAAAGGTGGAAATGAAAATGGAACATTGAGACCATGTTCCCCCCCTCAATGTGAACATTTCACTTATTCAACACAAAACAAGAACTTTGAAATCATATTGCACACGACTGAAATCAATTGCAACTCGGAAATAAAACAAACAACTGAAATCAAACTCACACCACAAAATTCTAGCATAGCTTTGTGCGGCCCCGTTGTTGGTGACTAATGAGAGGTCGTTGAATGACCTCTAGCCTCATGTGCCTCCGTCCTCCAATGTACGTGTTTCTAACTCGAAGGATGTGAACATGAAGCACAATTATTCCCAAATTGTTCATTATTCCCCCCACCATGTGAAATAATTTATTTTTCGGACGTCGGGTAACACCAAAAATGCATCCATAAGGTAAAAATATATATTTTACGGACTTTTAACAATGAAACAATCTTTTGACAACACCTCACAAATTTGAAAATGATACTTTTGACTCGAACATGAGGACTCAACTAGAAATAACATTTTAAATGAAAATGACAATACCCCAAAAAAATCGACTCTTTAACATGACCTTGATTCTTCTACCACTCGACAAAAATGACATTTTACATTGACAAAGGAAAAAAATGAAAATACTAATCACATTAACATACGTTAATACTTTTAACAACTAAGCGATCGCATGTGTACAATGCAATGTGAACGCCGAACGATATATGTTATTAGATTTAGAGGGATAGTTATTACTTTTGTAGTTTAAGGAGGGATAGTTATTACTTTTGTAGTTGATGTTAATAAGGAGTGTGAGTGTTAGAAAACTTACATATTTTAGACCATGTCAAAATAAAAAAAAAGTGTTTTGATGTCGTGCAAGTAACGAGGTATTATGTTATCCTTGGAGGCTGATCGAGTAAGAAGATGCCTTAAGAAATCCTTGGAGGTTGATCAGAGTAAGAAGATTTGTTAGGAAGTCTTTGCCAACATAAAAGGTCGGATAAGAAAAAAAGTAGAGGTAATTCTTGCTATATGCAATCAGGTTGCACATATGAGAGCTTTTGCATTGCAATGATTTGGAGCTCATTCTGCACCTTTTGGATATCTTAATTTGAGAAATGAAGATGGACATTTGGATTGAAATCTATTTTCTCAAATGTACATGCCTGCAATTCTTTGGCCAGCTATTGTAATGAAGAAATGGCTCAATATCAAGTCGAGGCAGGATGAATTTGGTGATGATGAAAGAGACACTTTGGCGACTTCGATGATGTAGCTTTCTCCAGAGTTCCCTCACTTATAAATCTGCGCATTTCACCTGCTTTTGCATTCGAAAGGTACTCAAAAATGGCGCATGTACCAACACTTGGAACAAGAAGAAAGGAGTCAAGACTACTATCCCTCAACCCGCCGTAAATACAACCCTCTACTTTGATAGCACCTCCACTACTAATTTACTCAACACTTCTTGTATCCAAAGTGGGATTTGGATTTAAATCTATTTTCTCAAATGTACATGCCTGCAATTCTTTTGGCCAGCTATTGTAATGAAGAAATGGCTCAATATCAAGCCGAGGTAGGATGAATTTGGTGCTGATGAAAGAGACACTGAAAGCGACTTCGATGATGAAGGTATGTTTTTCTTATTTCTGCATTCATTACCTAATGCATACGAAAACAAACTGCAGTACAAAGGTATGCTTGAAACCCGTGAAACACCTCACTGTGTTGAATCATAATGACACTAGAAATTCTTATTTGATCTACTCTACACAATGTTTGTAGAGGCAAATTTTGTTGAGAATGAACCAGCTAGCAAGAGTGGCATCAACCAAACTGTCTCGCGCTTTCAAGTTACTGTTATTAACTTGTTAAAGGTTTATTTTCAACATGTTAGAAGAGATGTGTTTTGTGTAATGCCATATAGATGAGATTCTCAAACTGTTGTTCTGATCTTTGGTGAACTTAAAATCAACTTTCGATTTCAAAATTCCACATGCCAAACTTTCTACTTTAGTTTTAGCATGAATTCAAGGACCGTACAGTCTTATAGTTTTCTTCTTTCCAGATTGTTGTTTTTCTTGTTGAATGTGCCCACCATTGCACATCTTCATTGTTACTGTTTGTCCTTCTTTGCTACGTTTATTATCTTAGAGTAGCAAATCCCTTCAGTGCGTCTACATCATAATCTATGTAATCTAGTGCCGAATAAGTGCACTACTCATCTAAAAAAATCCTTTTTCTTTTTATAAATATAGTTTTTCCCCTGTAATTATCGTATTTCTTTAATTTTGATTTATCTTTCTTCTTTTTTCACTATAATTATCATATTTGTGTAATTTTTCAAAAAATAATCTCAACCAAATTCGATGTGCGCCGTATAAACAATCTTTATACCCATGATTGGATTTAGTCCCATGTTAATACCCTCTTCCTGCCATATAAGTTTGTTTCGTACATGGTTTTTTTCTACCTGAAATATATTGGATTAGAATGTTTGAAGCATGCAAAAAAATGATATTGAAGGTTTGCAGGGGTGATGATGAAGTGAAGCACAAAATAGGAACTATGAGTTTATCATAACTATTTGGCAGGGAGCTTTTACTAAAGTGAAGTTGTGCAGGAACATAGAAATAGGAAAGCATGTGGCCATCAAGGTCATAGAAAAAAGCAAGGTACTCCACGGAGGGAAAGTGAACCAAATCAAGAGAGAAATTTCAATAATGAAATTAGTGAAACATACAAATATGGTGGAGCTGTAAGAAGTCATGGACAACAAGTCAAAAATATATTTAGTCATGGAGTATCTACAGGGAGGAGATCTGTATGACCTGATAGCAACACTTAATAATAATAATCTAGTTAAAAAGCATTAGAGGTTGTGAATGAATTTCTAGGGCATACAAATTCAGATTAAACAGACTTCTCGATTATTGAATTCCACAATAAAGTCAGTGTCCTAAACTGGACATACTGGGAAGCTTAGTATAAGCCAGATGAGCTTATGGAATATGTATTATCAGTTGATCCAAGTTTTCATGTTTTCCAAAATACATTTTGGAGAACAAACTATGTTTTATGTGCAGCTCATGAATATTAGTTATAAGAAACCATTCAAACCCACCTGTTGATAAATATTTGTGTGTTAAATGAGTGGGTCAAATGCCTTCTTGTCACCATATGGCAGAACATATTGATTAATCAACTGGATATTTCAAACTTAAGGTAAACACACACATATTGACTTAAAAGGGCACCCATGTATTTGCTTATCTATACCAAAAAGAGCATTCAAAGTGTTTAATGTAAGTGCAACCTAAATTGATGGATATAAACTTGCCAAATTTAAGCTTCAAAGGTCTTTTTCTAGAATCCTATGAGAGATAGACCAAAGAAACAAACAATTACCAAAGAAACAAACCCAGGATTTAATATCAACCGAATCTGGTAAATATTTCAAATTCAATGCACTCGACATTGACCAATGATAACTTCTCACATGCACTGTGATGGAAATTTTCATGATTCAAATAATACAGTACATTGCTTGAGTTTGCAAGTGTGTGGGATATAGGAATTTGAAGAGGAATGCAGCTTTCCATGATTGAAAATATTCCCAAAATGCATATGATTGAAAAACCAAAAAACTGAAATGTAAAGTTTTAACAGTGGCAGTAACCTTATCAAAATTAAATGTCTGATCAATATTCTTGCTTTTTGTACTTTGATAGACTGAGACTTCTCTCCTCTGCTCATTGCATTTTATGACCAGGTGGCGTTTTCCTTCAATTCATCCTCATTGAAATCCTGCAGCAAAATGTTCATAATAAAGCATACTGACCATACCCAATACTATTTGCAAAGATTCTAAGCAATCATAAACAAAATTGTTTGCTAACAAAACTTGGCCTCACTTGCATCGCACTAAAACTTGAACATTTACCCATATGTCATTGTCATGTCAGCTTGTTCCATTGGCATCCCCATTTTTAGTCCTCTCAGAAGACCTAGGGGTTACAGAAATACCGACAATCTATGTAATCTAGTACCCAGTTCAATGCACCACTCATCAAAAAAAAGTATCGCAACACTTAATAATAATAATCTAGTTAAAAAGCATTAGAGGTCGTGAATGAATTTCTAGGGCATACAAATTCAAATTAAACAGACTTCTCAGATTATTGAATTCCACAATAAAGTCAATACCATCTAAACCCGTCTCCATCATTCTCTCTGTTATTGACAAAATTATACTCAAAAATATAATTTCATCTCAAACATTTCCCCCTTTTTACTTTTTAATACACTACGGTAGGGTACTATCGACATAGATATGTTATGTTCCATCGTTTGTTCCGCTGCTACTCTGCTACTTTTGTGAGGGCATTTGAAGACCGTTGATCCCACTGTTGTTGATTTCTCATTGACGTGACTCTCTTCAGCAATGCATACACTATTCAGAGGTCAGGAGCTTTTTCCTCTCTGCTGTGATTGCACAGTGGCTCCACGGAGTTCAGGAAAATCATAGTTAATGACTAAAGAAACTTGTTGTACATCAATTCCCCTGGCCAAAAGATCAGTTGTAATTAAAACCCTGAAGACCCAGTTTTGAAGTCTCTCATCTTAGTCGCTCTAGTGATTTGATCCATGTCACCATGAGTGGAAGACACAGTATGGTCTCTGGTCCTCATTTTTGTTGTCAACCAGTCCACCTTTTTTCTAGTGTTGAGGAAGATTACAGACTGAGAAGTTGCTAGGATTTCATATAAGCCACACAATGTGTCTAACTTGTAGTCCTCTTTCTCCACATTTATGCAGTATTGTTTGATGCCCTCCAGTGTGAGTTCATCCTTTTTAACAAGAATTGTGACAAGATTATTCATGGACTTCCTTAAGATCTTTATTGCTTCTGTGGGCATGGTGGCTGAGAAGACACCCACTTGTATACGCTGAGGAAGGAATGTACGTATTGCAGTGATCTGTGAAGAAAAAACATGAATTTTCAAAGTCAATATAACTGAAACTGAATGAAAAGGAGAAAAACTGCTCACCCTAAAGATCATATGAGTTTGTAAGTTGAATTGTTGATCAATCAATAAAAAACATCATCCAAAAAATGATGAACAGCTCATTGGTTTGTGAACAATACAACTTACAGATAATTTTAGGCTTTTGGGACAAAAACTAAAATAGATCAGTAGAGGAAGACTCAAAAACAGCACCAAGATCAATAGAGGAAAACCCAAACTAAAATAGATCAGTAGAAGAAGACTCAAAAACATCATCCAAAAAACTTGTGTAGAAGAAGAAGATGATGATGACTGACTTTGGTAGCTCAACAAAATATTCTACCTGTACAGTGCAGATGGCTTCATGTGCTGGGAGAATTCATCAAAAGCTTGTGTATTTATCACGTCATCATCCTCATTTGACCAGTCTAATGTATAGTGTATATATTTAGAAGGGTTCCAAATATAATCAAGTACTCTACTATAGCCATTTTGTACCGAGTCTGATGAACTGTCTCCTCTGACAACTGACCTCTTTCTCGAGTTCACAACCTTGATCAAATCATGCTTCTTTTCTAACTGTCCAGCAGGATCCCCATTAACTCCAAGGTCAAAGCTAACTCGTTTTTTGGGCTTCTCCATGCTAGAATCCGTCATAGGACTACATGTTGAATTGTTGATCAATCAATAAAAAACATCATCCAAAAAATGATGAACAACTCATTGGTTTGTGAGCTATAATGATGAATTTATCTGAACCAAATTGGACACAAGGAAACGAATAGCCAAATCCGGGGATGGTCTGCACGGGAACTCAAGTAGAGGAAACCAAACTCATATTGAAGATGGTACCCATCTGGTTCTGTTGCATAATCTTTGAAATCACTGTAGCACAGAGCACAACATTCTTCATAAAACAGGAAACACCATGGACAGGAACATGGGACCCCACTTTCAGATCCCACCAGCTTCTCTTCTGGCATTTTCCTCCATTTCAATACTTATTTTCATAAGTATATATGACACTTTACTTGTACCAATGGCCCAAAAAATCACAGGCCATCATAGAGGAATAAGTATTCTTTAGAGAATTGGCATTGGCATGGTGTTTTCCATTCTATGCATGGTAAGTGCAACTTTGATAGAAATCAAAAGGATCCACACAGCAAAATCCCATGGCTTGCTTGACAGGCCAAAAACTACAATTCCTCTCAGTATTTTTTGGTTGACCCCACAATTTGTTTTGATTGGAATAGCAAATGTTTTTACTCTGGTAGGACTGCAAGAATTCTTTTATGATCAAGTTCCTAACAATATGAGAAGCTTGGGGATTTCCTTTTTAACATACTTTTGTATTACATGTAGATGTGAATTAAACCCTACGTATTACGTCAAACATATACAAATCATTAATATTTACCCTAACACTTACACCCGATATTACAGACACGTTCAATGCATTTAAACAAATGATCTGCCATAATGAATGCTTCTTTGGAAAATTATTAGACTACTTAAGCTATCACGCCTATTAAATGTCTTGACATGACTCTTCGTAAAAGCAAAGGAAAGCAATTTAGACAAACTATGCATAGATTGCTCACCCGAAAATGGGATCCCCGATCCAGAGCATGCAAAAGAGGACAAGCATTGATGGAAAACCATGATGTTCGTGAGCAAACAGTCTCAGGTGTAAATTTCAGGGAAGCATTTTGTCAAACAGTTCATGTCCACCAATCATATTCGTGAAAAAGGCCTCAAATAATTTTGAGAAAATGCATTTTGTAGATGTAAATCCAATTTCACAAACTTCTACCTCTGTTGCACAAACAGATCCTCCCCTGATTCCTCTAAACTCGCCAAAGATGGCACCACGACTTTTTCCCATCTTCCCCGGCCGGCAAATCTCTGCCATTAATGAATTCCCCCTGATATCCTCCCGCATGGTAGACACCCACAAGAAAAACCATAGCTTTCCCCATCTCCACATCTCTACCTTTGGAATTAGCAACGGGAGATTCAAACCTGGAACACGCACTGTGTAGTGCTTCTCAAGCAAGCACTTCACCGACCAGAAACCCATCCGTTACAAAATTATAAAAAATAAACCTAAAAACTGCCCCAAAAACAACAAAAACAACCTAAAAACAGCTTTTAAAAAATAAAAACGTCCAAGCAACCGTCAAATTTAACATCGTTGTAGAAACGTCTAGAGATCCTCTACCATAGGGGAATGCCTTCAGCGTAATAATTTAATTGAGACTAAGAGTCAACTCAATAGTAATTAAATTGATTTATTTGACACTCTAACACTACCTACAAAATTCTAGACACCTTGGAAACATTAATGATAAGACAAAAATAAACAACTACAATGTAATACCTTATGCAATACTACAAGTCTTTCCGACTAGTCCACAATTGTATGAATTGAAAGACTGATTGATTCAATCTATTACAGGCAAGTTTTGACTATTTTTGGCTTACTATTTAAGATAGGTTGAATTTTATCCCCATATTGTGATAACAGACAAGACAAGGCCAAGGCAATTCCATATTTCACTTTTGAACTTTCAGCAGGAGACACAGCAACTTGAGAAAATATTTGCACCACCTGATTTAACAGAATAACATGTGGTTGTGTCATTATCATGTGTGCAACTGTACCAGCTGCATTATTTCTAACAGCATCATCAGTTTCTAAAGCTCCAAACAAGGGTGCACAGCACAAAGAATATCATTGTAGTTTTTAGGGCTGCCTCTCCACCATTTTTTACATATTTCACCAGCACAAAAGGCTGCATTTCGTCGATTTGTAGCTTCAAATGATGATATTTCTTTTATCACCAATGGCATCACATTATCCATATAACAATCAATAGAGGAACCCATTTCTTGGGCTACTTTAGCAAGGAAAGCAATAACCATGGTCCGATCTTTAGGTGGTCGTGACGCCTTTGTAAACTTCATCAAAGGCTCAAAAAAATTGTCAAAAATGGGCTCAAACTGATAACCCATGTATTTTGTGAATGGTAGAAGGAGGTCTATGACTGCATCCATCAAAATTGCATCATGTTCACAGTCGTCATCATCCAGATCACTGAAAATAGTTTAAACATGATCCAAATTACAATTGAAATGCAATGTAAGCCTTGAAATCATAATAAGAATGTTCCAATGACACAAAAAAGCATATCTGATTTCTGATATAATTCATTTAAATTATGTCACCTTCATTAATGAACACTTAACATGGCTCTATAAATGGTATTGACACATATAATATTAAATTGTACTAAAATTCTCCCAACTCTACCCTCAGAATGCTTGCTTCATTAACAAAAATGCATATACCATGGCAAACATGCAATCACGGCATTGCCCCCTTTTCTTGCTAACTCTCCATATTAAAGTCGCTCTGATACCAAATAATGAATTTGGATTAGTTTTACAAAAGAATAACACAGAACTTCAGTTGTATATCTTACACAGTGAATTAGGCTAATTTATAGCCATTACAATAGGATAACCACTTCCTACAAAATAGGAATTATATCAAACAACTTACCTGTTTATTGGTTTTACAGGTATAACAATACTCTTGCATATATAATAAAACAACCATGTTTTTTATTAGATTTATATATGAACCACTCACTAACCATTTCAACCATACGATAATTACAAATGCATGTAAATAATAATTACCCATAGAAATGTGAACACTAGATAATGGTTTTCCCAACAAAAATGAACCAGAAACAATATCAGAAATTACATCTCACTGTCATTCAGGGGTATTCAAGTACTTTTTTCAGAATCAAGACAGAAAAAGAGAATCACTACAAGATGCAAGAAAGTACGCAAGTCTTTATTTTTCTAATTGTTTTATGAAGTGTGCGAGTACAGAGAAAGAAGAATTTTTTTCATAAGTTATAAGATTGCAACACTAAAGTATAAGTAGAAGTTTCTAGCAAAGCTAAAAGGTACAATTTTCCAGCTACAAAGAAAAATATCATGCATGTACCTTCAAATTTCTCAAAACAGTTATGCACTCAAATGATAATCAGAATGACATTTCCAGCATGGCATAGTGAACAAAGTTATCAAGCGTACATTCAGGTCATGACAACCATATATTTTACAAGAATAGAACGAGGGCTCATCATGCAGTACATCTTCAAGATCTCTATTGTCAAAGGAGTTGTAATTTGTTTACATCTTTAAGGCTTCATATTATTTACAGCAGGACTGAAAATTTTGTACTCCAGAATGCAAGATTATTAAGAAGGCAGGATCATAGAACAGATTTTACATGGAAAACTATGTCCTTATACAAATACAGGGCACAAAAATGCATTACTATCACTAAGCATTTTTGAATTCATAGCCATATAATCAAGGACCAAAGGTTACAACATGATCAATGAGAAGGATTACATATCTTTTATTCCAAGTACCTAGAATAGATCAAGCCATACCCATCAAATCACAGTATTGGATGTGTTCATCAGATTCACAAATCTCTGCCATTAGAATACATCTATGAGACTCAAACTTCAATAAATTCAATTTTTCAGAATAGAGAAGAAATACAGATGTTACAAAATTAAACCTCAGCCAGTTTCAGAAAAAGAGACCATGCAACTTTGTTTACAAAATTTAAAAGTGCGTCAATGCTTTTTACCTTCAGTCTTATATATTCCAAGCCCTCATCAAGGAATTAGTTTCAGCTTGTTTGAAAATTGTAATATTCAAGATGGCACAGAGTCAAGATGAATTCACAAGGGAAGCTTAAATAGTGAAACAGAGAGTAAAATTTCCCATCATGTAAGTTACAGGTGTTAGCTACCAAGCTCAAACCTCAAATAAACACAAGACATTCAGCAAAAAACTAAAAGAATGAAATTGCAGCATTAATCAATTCTTCAAAATATTTTAGTGGATCTCGGCACTGGCGAGAATCCAAGAGAAATGATAAACTCATGAAAATGTGGTGACAGGGCTATTAGGAATGGTAATGTAACACATCAAGTTACAGGCGTGAGTTGGACAAGCAAAACAAAACCCAGCTCACAAGTCAACTAGTGAAATACGCATTTTACAAGGAGTAAAGCCTCAAGTACGGTGGAAAGCCCTTATGGTAACAATGGAGAAAAATACAAAATCACACTTCAAACAGTTATACAGAACATCAAGGCTTAATGAGAAATTTGATGTATACTGTTATGAAATTGTTTAAATATTTTTAAGGCTTGTTGTCTGAGGCATGGAGCAATTAAATGTGAGTGGATTGTCTTTGACATTGGCTTATTAGCATAGATTCTATCAAAAAGCAAATGACTAGATCTAAAGGAAATAATACAATCCAGAAGTATGTAATACGAGCCTAGCTCGTCACACAGAGTATGCCAAGCTCAAATCGAGCCCAGAATCAAGCATATAAATCACGGCTAGCTCTTAAATAGAATGCATAGCCAAGATAGGCCTCCAATGAAACTCCAAATGCATATAGACATGGAAACAAGAAATATAATTGAGAACCACAAATACAACAACCAAAAATATAAAACAATGTTAATAGGACCCAGTTTTTGAATCTCGAAAGGATGAGCTAGAGGCCAGATATGGCGAACTGCGTGGAAAATAATGCTTTCCCAGAAGTTCAGCTAGCCACATCCAATTTATAAGGGCAGAATCGAGCCACCCAAAGGATAAATGGCGGCATAACCTGCATCAAAGGAAAGTAAAGAATGGTGAATCCAATACAACACGTCCGTTACAAATAGAGACCCAGATTTGGGTAAAAATAAATTGATCTGGGAAGAAAACTGAAAATCCAGAACAATATTGAGGAACAAGCTACAAAGTGAAAACCCCAACTCACCTTTTCTACGAAAAGTTGCAACAAATGCGACCAGGTTTGAACAGCTCAACAAAATAGACGGACATGGAATAAAAACCCAAATCATTTTCTTTTCACAGACAGAGGTAAAAACTTACAGTCATGGCCGGACAATGCACTGGAAAAGAAAGAGAAAAGAAGTATGAACCCACCAAATAGAATCATGTATTTTTTGAAAAATCACAGGCTTACCTTTAAAATGTTTCCAGCAAGGGCTCCAATTCTTTCAAAATAGCAGTTTTCCGAGTGAAACAAAAGCACAAGGAGGTAACCATCAATAGAAGGAAACAAAGCTTAAAATCCCTTTAGTAGCTCTCACCATAGTTTTAGAACTCTGGAACTGAAAGAAGTGACCCAAATCACCCAATAATGAACAATTCGAGCCTCAGAGACTCAGTAATGGCCACTCCAAAGGAGATTCAGAGCTCAAATTATCAACAAGGTACTAATGAGAAATAAACCCAGTGCGGCAAAAGCTCCATCACGGAGAGGAATGGCGTGGAAAAGGAGCTAAATCCGTAGTCCCGAGCTTCTGAAGGAAAACAATGGCTGTCATACCATCTAGATAGATTTTCTCCTCATCAAGCCTCCACGAAAATGCAATGATGCAAAATGAGAAAGGAGTGAAATTTTAGGGTTTGATCCTAATTTACACAAACAACCATAGAAGTGACCGCAGGGCTTTTCTAACCATGCTCGGTTCAGGGCTATCAATTTTGGGTTACCCTCGAATGGGGTGATAATAATAAGCTTCTAGATCAAAACAACCTGTGTGTGATTTTAGCCACACTCATCAGAATCATCATGACTAAATGCCGAGAAGCATTGTTCCAAAAAGGACAAAATTAGCCAATTATTATGCACGAGTCCAAAAGGAGATGAGTTCAAAATAGACCTTTTGGAGATCGGAAAACAGAGTGTTACTTTTATTTCCAGAATTACCTTAATCTCTCCAAAGGGGTTGTATCTTTTATTTTTGTAAAAGGAGAGAGGAAGTAGTCAACTATAGTTGACTGATGAGGTGTGCAAGTTTTCATGCAGCTATTTTTGGTTCTGCATTCATGTCATTAGCTTTGGAGTGATCTACAACTTAACTTGAATTAGGTGGGTCTATTTCTAGGGGTTCGGTGAATTATTTTTCCTATATATTGTATGCCTTTGCAAAGCATAAGGGAGGAATTTTTATGTACTTGAGTGATTAATCCATTGCCCACGTTGCCCTTGAATGAGAATCGCTTATTTACATTTCCAATAATTTGCAAAGTGGTGTGTATTATAATAGTTATTCTTGTGAATTTTATTCCCTGAATTTATTAAGATTGCTTATGTTATTTACCTTACTGAAAATAGTTGTTTATGTTGATTTTAGTGTGCAATTATCCGATGTGTTATTGTGAGAAAATCCTTGACATAACAATGTTTTCCTTGAAATTAGTTGAAAACCCATTGGATCGTGTGTGTAATTATTCTCATTATATTGTGCATGTTTCTCAATCAAGCCCTCAATACTTTTGGTGTATCACCCTCATTTACTTTCATTTTTATCCATCTTTTACCCTCAAACCCCACAATTTTAGTTTAGGGATACTCCAAAGAAGGAATTGGCCTTGTAATCCTGGAGATTCACCTCACAATAGGGAGACCCATAACCATGAGGTGTCTCAATTGTATCTACAGAAGTGAGGAGAAGCAAAGTTAGAAGATATGTTACCCCTCAACACAGAGTGCACTTCTAGAGATAATAATTGATACATACCATCTGCGGTGGTGCTTATTGGGAAGATTCTTGGAAGGAGAGTAAAACTATAACTCTCTCCCCAACACTTTCTCAATGGTGTGAGATCGCCCAATAAACTCACACTTGGCATGATATCACCCAAAACACTTGCACTGGCGTGAGATCACCCAAAAACTCTCTCTTGGCATGAGATCACCCAAAAAATCACCTTCAACATTCAAATCAACAATTTCTAAGAAACAGGACAAATTTCTACCTTTTACTCTTTTACATATCAGTGCGAGACTTTCCTTTTACATACTTATACATGCTTTACTCATATTTTTCATATACACAACTTTGAATACTCTTTCACTCTTCTTTTGCAGGTCCATCCTTAATATGCAACAAGGAGCATCTCACTTTACCAAACACAGGTTCTAAAGAACACATATTTATACATACTCTTCACCCTTAGGGTCACTTTCCTTTCCTAGTCTCCACGCTTCACTTTTTAATCACTCCATGCTTCACTTTTCCACTTAGCACGTTATTCGTTACACTCTATATAGGATTACAAGGTACACATCTTCTAACTACTTTATGTTATCAATTATTCACTCAAAAACATAAATTGGGGGCAAATGTAAACACAAAATCATGCACTTGGGTGCATTTATAGGTCGTAGAAGTGATATAGATCCAGTTGCAAGAGGTTGAAATACCTCCAAAACAAACACAAACAATTTGTAAAAAAATTAGAAGCTTTAAAATATTTTTCTTCTCATTCTCGGAATCCACACTAATCTTTTACAACCTTACAATCTTCCTTTTATTTCCCACTATCTCTAAGAAAACCCTAAAATGCAAAAAAACCTAAAACTCAAAAAACCCTAAAATTAAAACACCTCGGATGGACCCCAATTTTTGCGTACAAAATATGCCTTTGTAAATTAAGGCATACATAAAATCTTTGTTTATTACATAAAATAGAGAAAAATTTATAAAAACTCAAAGTCTAGAAAAGTGCTAGAAAAAACCATCAAAAAGGTTTGAAGCCAATTTTAGACCAGTAGATGAGTTGGGCCCAAAATTTCAAAATTTACCCAACCTTTCTAGAAAGCCCGGCATGGCACATTACTAATCAAAATCTAACACCTTGTAAAATATAAAGATGCTCCGAAGGTCGGATCAAAAGTTATGGTCTCTGGAAATGATGCTCTCACATCTTTCTCCCCGGTTGAAAAGAATTATGCTCTTGCGAATTCGGTTGATGGAACTCATCTAATTTTCCACTTTGTAAATATTATTCAACTCCCACTCGGAATCCGGTATTTTCTTCCTACAGTAAACCTTCTCATTATACCAAATATCTTTTGTAGCTCTCGTGTCTATTAGTGATTATCTTTTGGTCCAAGACATGCATTATCCTCTTTCTTCTTCAAAGATCTGTTGCTCCCAATTTATTTCTTCCTCCTCTATGACATTTTCCTCATGACTCAAAACTCATATAAGTTATAAATATTAAAAACTAGTGAAATAAATAAGTTTTTACGTAGCTCTACCTTATGGCCATTATCGCTCATTTTCTTCAGAATCCTACATGGCCCAATCTTCTTATACTTTAGTTTATTATATGTCCCCTTTAGAAACCTCTCCTTTATAATATGAACCATCACCATATCTCCTTCTTCAAATACATTTACTCTCTTAGTGGTATCTGCAGCTACTTTATATTTTGAATTACTAACTTTTAACTTTTCCCTCACTTCTTCCTGTAATTTTAGCATGTGTTTTGCAAATGCTTCTACATCATCATTGGTTTTATCTTCACAAGGTAGAACAATTAGATATAGGACTCACTTGGGGTTTCGAAATATAAAATTTGGAAAGGAGACCTCCTTATTGACTGTTTACCAGCTATTATAATTAAACTCAGCTTGTGGTAAATCCAAATCCCATTGTTTTGGCTTTTCTCCAACTATGCAACATAGGAGATTTCCCAAGATTTTGTTCACTACTTCTGTCTGCCCATTAGTTTGGGGGTGATATGGACTACTTAACTATAGTTGTGTCCCCATTTTTCTCCACGAGTCTTTCAAAAGTGACTCAAAAACTTTTTTTTTCCCAATCTTAAGTGATTGTTTTTGAACTCCATGCAACCTAACCACTTTTGAAAAAACAAATCTACAATTCTAGGAAGCATCATTAGTTATCTTACAAGCAATGAAATGTGCCATCTTAGATAATCTATCAACTACAAAAAGATAGAATCATTCCCTCATTGTGTGTTAGGAAGTCCTAACACAAAATACGTACTCAAATCAACCCATGGCCATGTAGGGATAGGTAATGGCATATACAACCCATTATTTTGTGCATGGCCCTTAGCCATTTGGAACACTCTACATCTTGATACGATCCTAATTATGTCCCTCCTTACCTTCGGCCAATAATACTTTTCTATGACAAGACTAATTTTTTTACTTATACCAAAGTGTCCAACCAACCCCCCACTATGCAATTCTCTTATAATGTTTTCTCTCATTGAACCAACAGGATTCACAATTGTTTTCCCCTAAATAAATAACCATCCTACATTAAATAATTAGAAGAACCACTACCCATTGTAGGGTCCTTACAATGTCTCACAATATCACCAAAATCTAGATCACCTTTATACAATTCCTTAACTACCTCAAACCCTACTACTTCATTTTCCATTGTTATCAAAAGTGTTACATGCCTACTCAAGGCATCAACAACTTGATTATGCTTACCCTGCTATGCTTTAAGACAAAAGTATATTCTTGAAAAACTGAAATCCACTTTTCATGCCTATTATTTAGTTTCTTTTGTGTGTTTACATACCTCAATGCTTCATGGTCAATAAAGAGTACAAATTCCTTAGCTACTAAGTAATGTCTCCAATGCCTTAATGCTTGAACAATAGCATAAAATTCCACATAATAAGTAGAATATTTCCTCCTGACTTCATTTATATTTTCACTGAAGAATTTCATAGGCCATCCTTCTTGACTTAGTACAAATCCAATCCCGATATGTGATGCATCAAAATCAACCTCAAAGACCTTACTAAAATGTGGCTATACCAAAACAGTGCCTCTCGACACTTTCTTCTTCAAATTTTCAAAACTATAAGTTACCCTTCTCCATACAAACTCCTTTCCTTTTGTACACTCTATTATGGGTGTGGAAATGCTATTAAAATTCTGATGCACTTCCAATAAAAAAATTACAATCCATGAAAACTACAAACCCCTGTAACACTCCTTGGAATACGCCATTCCAAAATTTTCTTCACTTTTTCCTCATCCATCCTCTCAGATAACAAACCCCAAAAAAACATACTTTTTTGAAGAAATCTACACTTCTTTAATTTTGCATACAAACTCTCTTTTCGTAACAATTCTAACACCAATTTCAAATATAACAAGTGTTCTTCCATTGTATTCCTGAATCTAAAAATATCATTAAAATAAACAAGCAAAAACTTACCATTATATTCTCACAATACTCTATTCGTCAACCTCATGAATGTATTGGGTGCATTAAATAGCCCAAATGGCATCACCATCCACTTGTCAAATCCATCTTTTGTTTTGAAAGTCATTTTCCATTCATCCCTTTCACCGATTTGGATCTCGGTAATACCCATTCCATAGGTCAATCTTACTAAAATATCACGCTCTTGCTAGCATGTCCATCATATCATCCAATCTTGGAATTGGGAACCGATACTTAATTATGATTTTATTTATGGCCCTATTGTCCACACACATTCTCCAGTCTCCATCCTTTTTAGGATTCAATAGCGCAGGAGTTGCACATGGACTCATGATTTCTCTCACTAACCCTTATGTATTAGATTTGTTACTTACATGTTCAACTCCTCACTCTATTTTAAATGTATCATACATAGGCTACCTGATTTGGAAGGTCCGATCCTGGATCAAATCAATATGGTGTTGTATATCCTACTTCGGAGGTAACCCATTTAGTAGCTCATTTGGTATGACATCTTTGTATTATTTTAGTACCTTTTCTACCACAATGGGTATATCAAAGGCCTCTATTTCCACCTTCTTTGACATCCGTGCATAACACAAACTAGCTTCTTCCATTTCGCAACAAACTCTTTTCTAGTTGTAGTCTTTTCTTTGACCAAACATCCCAAGGCACATTGCCACATCACTCAAGAAAACCTAGCGCTCACCCAAAGCACACAAAGGTACCAAGTCCATATTTTATGGTAGCTTTGTCAAGGAGTTATCAAGATAAACACACATATAATCCAGTTCCATAATAACCATGCAAAGATAAACCACAACTAGATCTAGATCATAACCATATGTAATAATAAACTAAACAAGAATCAAGATCAAGTTTACTATGCAAGATCTAGTTATAGATAAGTCAAGAACCAATATCTAACCACAAATATCCATTATATTAATCATTGTAAAACACAGAATTTGAATACATACATAAGAGTATCACCATAAGTCATGCACACTCATAAACTAGCAACATAACTCTCCTACAAAACATCCTCTCAAACCATGCAAATCAATACATATTTATAGGTAGTGGGGAGTTTCCCTTCACTACTCATGCACTCTCAAAAATAGGTTGCATGCTAACAATATCCATGTTCCAATACAAGATAAACTACAAAATCATGCAAGCTCACTAATAATAGATTATCTAATAATAACTATAGATCTAATCCTATTATTAGCCCAAAATTGTGCATGTCATTTGATCTTCCACTTGTCCAAAATAGCCTTTTCTTAGTCTCCAAGTCTTCATGTCTTTACATGCCTTCCAAGTCTTCCAACAAGATGTGTTCTGCACTCAATCTATTCCTATCCCATCCATGCAAAATGGCTAGGTATTCAAACTTTGACTTCCTATGGCACGCCCTTCTTCTTATAAACTTACATGCACCTCCACGTGCCCCTTATCTATGCACCCTAATCTTATGTACCTTCCATAGTTAGGCATCAAATATCCCCACCAACATTACCCCACACTTGCTTCATTGTAGCCTCCGTGATGGGTAACCATGCCTTGTCTTCTCCATGAATAAATAATAAGGAACAAAAGAATAATTGTACATAAGGAATGAATGAGTACCAAAAATAATCATGGCACCCTACTACTTTGAAAGTGGTAAAGAAATCAAGATAATTACTCTTTATTTTTGCCTCCAACTCATTCCAATCACCAAGTGCCTTATTTTTTTTTTTTTTTAGGATGTCTCGCTAATACCCCTTCCATCCATAGTCATGTTCTCACCTTCATTTTGCAATACTCTAAGGATTTTGGCCAAACTTGAGACCATCCCTTCCATCACATCCATACGTTGTGTTATGAGTTTCCCAATTTCTTTGATATTCTCCTTGTGAGGGTCATGGGCTGCTGTAAGCACATCACACTTTTCTACTACTAAAATAATCCTCTCCTCGCATCCAAGTGTCTCATTATTCTTTGTTACAAGGATTGCATTCTCCTCCAATAGAGTCCTTATTTTTATTAGTATCTTAGGATCTACGCAAATGTTCAATGACAAATATGTCTTTTTCATTTCATCTTTCGTGGTTTGAATAAAGACCCATACCCTTTGATTCGGCGTGGTATCGTTGCCTTATCTCTCTCCGATCGTGCTTATAGAATCCTTTGGTTTCACCATTCGTAATGGACCCTCATCCAACACCATATGAATCAATGTGTACAAATAATGCATACCATAGGGGAATCTCTCATCCAATCTCTCTTCCAACTATGGCCTTGCCTATAAAATTTCATCACCAATCTACCCTACCATATCAAGTATCGCACGCACCTTTACCTCAACTCTTTCTTTTTTCTATCTAGCCTCTAGTCTCTACTTCTTTATCCTTTCTATCTTCTAAAAAAATTGAATTGTTGTCGTTTTATCTATATTTCTATGTGTAACCTCTGTAGATACCTTTGTTAATGCATTACTTACTTTTTTATTAAAAAAATGTTATGGCTTGATTGTTACATGGTAGGAATGTGGAGCTCTCTTCATCCTCCGTGACACACATGACTCTTCACACACATCAAAGTTAGGATCATCCATGTGAGTCTACATATTCCAAGATAATTATTTATGTGTGCATGTAGTCGTCATATTTGGATCCATCATCTCCCACCCATATAATTGTTCCTTTATAACGGTACTCTAGAACCTAGCGTGAATCATCTTTGTTGCACCATTAACATAGCCAAGGTTATGTATTCTTACCATCTTTTCTTCCTTCACTCACCGGTGCACTCATCTATGTGCTCCTATTTCTCCAGCGCCCACATCCTATTGTACTTCCTCTTCTCCTCGGTTCCTTGTTCATGCACGCAACATTTTCTACTATCTCTGTATCTCCACCACCGGAGCTTTCACCTTCGGTCCCTACCGCTTACACTGGGGGCATCCTCTTTGAATGTAGGTTTCTCCACACCTATTTCCTCATATTCTCGCACCTCTAGACTAGGTGTGGAAATATCTTCATGCGTTATTCTATATGAAGAATTCTCTTCATTGTTATCCTTTATTGGAATATATCTCCGCCATTTATTTTTTTCTTCCTCCTTCAATAGTGTTATGTGCAGTGATCTCCTTACTAGATGTGAAGGGCCAGTACCTATACCTGCACCTATACACCTCTTGTGTAATATTCTTCTCCTATGATCAAGGGAAGTGTTATATTTCTACTCCTCCCCGTGCTCTAAGACATTCTCGCAAACCCTCGTGTCCTCCTACTTGGGGTGCCTAAACTACCAACATTCATGTCCCCACAATTTGTTTCCCCTTTGGAGGACCTAGTAAAGAAAATTACTCTCCTACAATCACTTTTCCATCTTTAAATCATGGCCTCAGGTACAAATATTTGCGTGTGGGCTCAATCTTCCCTACAGCTAGAGTCTCCAGAGTAATTTTAATGTTGTCTGTCTCCATTGTTTCCACATACGCCTCCTTATTGGGCCATACATATGTCTTGCGTAGAATATGAATGTTTGCGTCTACTTTATCAACATCAAATATCAACTTACGTGCATTGTTTGGCCTATTTATTGAATCCTTGAAATAACGTGCAGTGAAAGCAAAAGGTAACTTACACCAAGGGCTCTTCTCTCCTGTCTTCATGAAGAATCTTCCCAGACTAAAATTTTGGTATGCGAACTCTGCTTGCCCATTCAATACACTAGGAAGCTCACACGGTGTACGCCACTCTAATTCAAATTCTTGGTGTAACCTCTTAAACCATTTCTCCTAGCACTCCTTATAAGTGTTTAAAATGTAACCATGACATGTGTACTTAGAAAACTTCTTCACATGTGATTTATTTTCCATAGGATACTCCCAAAATTTTTACTTTGGTCCCATTGAGAATACCTATTTCACTAAA